>BQNB010033518.1:0-49400 GCA_026074375.1 Tanacetum coccineum
ATATTCTATAATCTTTAATCATCAAGTCAAAGAGTTTCAAACCTTCATCGACCAACCCAGCATGACTACACGCAGTAAGAGCACCTGTAAAAGTCACCCCATCTGGCTTCAACCCGTCTTGTTGCATCCAATATAAATACTTGAGACTCTCTTCGGATTTCCATTTAAAGCAAAGCCCGCAATAATTGAATTCCAAGATACGAGATTGCATTTGGACATGCTGTGAAAGACTTGAAGTGCGAATTCAGTGGACCGACATCTAAAATACATGTCAAACAATGGATTATTTATCCTAACATTATCTATCAACATATTTCCCTCCAAAACAATTCGGTGAAGCCATAAGCCTAAGCCAAGTGCTCGTAAATTTGCACACGCAGAGAGTGCAGAAACAATGGTAACAAGATCAGGTTGATCCCCAGATGCTTGCATTTCTTGAAACCACTCCAATGCACATTCATAATAAACTTTCTTTACAAACCCATCAATTAACGACGTATACGAAATAACATCTCTATCTGGCATTTCATCAAACACACAAACCGCTCTATTAATTTTGCCATTTTTCACCAACCCGGGAACAAGATCAACACCATGGCTTTACAGTACATATGAGTAATGGCCGTACCCATGTTGAGAAAAGTGACACCGGACTGAAGTAAAACCACAGCTAAAATATGAAATGCAATAAAAGATGACACATGGATTTAACGTGGAAACCCCAATAGGGTAAAAACCACGGGCAAAGAAAGATACGTTTCACTATGTAAACTAGGAGTTACACCTTCTCTCTACTCACAAGGATAATACAAATCTTTATCTCTTGTAACTAGGAAATAACTAAACTCTCTAATTCTCAAAGATACTACTAGGAGAAGAATACACTATGTGTAAAGAAAAAAATGAGAATGGGATACTAACAATGGCCTCATTCGTTTCCTTTTATAGGCCACAAAAACCACAAATGACGTCCGTTCATTTTCAGCCCTATCCAAAGATAGTCAAATATTGTTGGCCATCATTTATTATTTTATCAATCTCCCACTTGAAGATCCGATTGAAGCTAAATCGATCTTCACGTCATTAGCCTTCCTTGCACTTTTATGTTGCTTACGTTTCCGCTAGGCCGCATGAGGATCGGTACCATATAAACTTGTCACGGTTGATTGCTTTCGTCAGATAATCTGCCACGTTATCATCAGTATGAATTTTCTGCATATCAACGATTCCTTTTTCCACTTTCTCACGAATGAAGTGATACTCAACTCGTATATGCTTTGTCTTTGAATGAAATGCTGGATTCCTTGCCAAATACAAGCCGTTTTGATTGTCACAAAATAGAGTAATTTTCTCTTATTTGTGCCCGAGCTCTTCCAACAACATCTTCAACCATACTGCTTCTTTGCTGGCTTGAGCAGATGCAACATATTCTGCTTCCGTTGTTGACATAGCCACAACTGATTGCAGTTTTAAAACCCAGCTTACTATTCTGCTAGAAAGTGTAAACACATACCCGGTGGTTGATTTACTTCCGTCAAGATCACCTGCATAATCAGAATCAACATATCCCTTGACAATTAAATCCGAATCCCCAAAACATAATGCAACATCTGAGGTTCCCAATGCCCTCTACCAGGTTCCGCCATGTACCGACTTACTACTCCTACTGCATGTGCAATGTCTTGGTCTTGTACAAATCATCGCGAACATTAAACTTCCCACTGCTGATGCATACGGTACTCGAGACATCTCCATCATCTCTTTTTCACTGCTAGGACTCATCTTGGAGGATAACTTGACATCAGTACGAAACGGGGTTGATATCGGCTTACAATCTTGCATATTGAACCTTTGCAAGATTTTCTTCACATATCTTTTCTATGAAAGCCAAAATTTTCTATTAACTCTATCTCGGTGAATTTGCATCCCCAGAATCTTGTTTGCGGGTCCAAGGTCTTTCATCTCGAATTCCCTAGCCAGTTGAGCCTTCAATTTATTGATGCGATCTTTGTTGGGGCCTGCTACCAACATGTCGTCAACATATAACAGCAAAATGATAAAATCATTATTTCCAAACCTCTTGAAATATGCACAAGGGTCTGCATGTAGTCTGTTATATTCAAGGCTCCTGATGAAAGAATCAAATCTCTTGTACCAACACCGTGGCGCCTGCTTTAAGCCGTACAGAGATTTGTTTAACCTGCAAACCAAGTTCTCTTTTCCTTTTTGTTTAAAACCTTCTGGTTGGAGCATGTAAATTTCTTCTTCAAGATTTCCATGAAGAAATGCAGTTTTCACATCTAGCTGCTCTAGATGTAAATCATATGTAGCACACAATGCCAGAACCACTCGAATTGTTGTCATTCGAACCACAGGAGAAAAAATTTCGTTGAAGTCGATTCCTTCCTTCTGAGCATATCCTTTAACCACCAGTCTTGCACGATACCTCTCCACCTGATCATCGCCGTTTTTCTTAATCTTATACACCCATTTGTTTCCAATGGGTTTTCTACCTCCGGGTAGTGGCACTAGTTCCCACGTTTTGTTCTTATGAAGGGCTTCAATTTCTTCTTGCATTGCTTCCTTCCAGAACGACGCATCTGGATTATTCAGTGCTTCTTGAAGAGTTGATGGCTCTCCCTCCTCTGTAAGAAGACAATATGCAATGTTGCTCTCCATAACATAATCTGAGTGCCACCCTGGACGTCTTCTTTCACGATTAAGACTACGGGTTGCTGGAGCTTGAGACTCATCTGTCTCATTCACCTCGTGCTGTGGTACGGCTTCAAAAGGATCATTCGACTGAAATTCCTTTTCCATCTGTATTAATGTAGTTTCCCTTGTAGTGCTATCACCTTCTTCATTTTCTTGAATTTTGTCTTTCATAAAGACAACATCTCTACTGACGACTACTTTGTGGGCAGTGGGGTCCCACAAGCGATACCCCTTTACTCCGTCAGCGTACCCCAAGAACAAACATTTTCTGGATTTCGGATCCAGTTTTGTAGTTTCTTGGGAATTGTACATCACATACACAGGACTTCCAAATATATGAAGGTCTGAATAGTTGACTGGCTTTCCCGTCCACATCTCCATCGGTGTCTTTAACTCAACTGCAGTTGAAGGTGAACGATTTATCACATAACAGGCGGTATTTACTGCTTCTGCCCAGAACGATTTTCCCAAGCTTGTAGTTGCCAACATTGCTCTTGCTCTTTCTAACAAGGTGCTATTCATCCGCTCTGCCACTCCATTCTGTTGAGGAGTGTATGCTGTAGTGAACTGCCTTTTGATTCCTTCTTGCCTGCAAAAAAGATCAAATTCGTCACCAGTGTATTCACCTCCATTATCCGTCCTCAAACACTTGATCTTCTTTCCAGAATCAAGTTCAACCCGCGCTTTGTAAACTTTGAAAACTTCAAACACATTAGATTTCTTCTTGATTGGGTACACCCAACATCTCCTGGAATAATCATCAATAAATGATACAAAATACTTTGCTCCTCCCAGGGACTGAACCGGTGCCTGCCACACATCAGAGTGAACCAATTCTAGAACAGAGACACTTCTAGAATTTGATGTCTTGAATTTTAAACGATGCTGCTTGCTGATAACACAATACTCACAGAAAGGTAAAGAAACCTTTGTGAGGCCAGGAATTAGCTTTCTCTCCACAAGAATCTTCATTCCTTGTTCTGACATATGTCCAAGCTTCTGATGCCATGTTACTGCAACTCTATGACTTGGACTATGTGAAGCAACAGATGCTTCTGCCTCCTCCATTATCTCTCCTTTCAGCTGGTATAAGTTTGCAGCCACCTTTTCTCCTCTCATAAGTACAAGCGCGCCTTTTATAATTTTCATGATCTTGTTTTGTATTTCCACCTTACAACCAAGATCATCCAATTGTCCTAGAGACAATAGATTCTTTTTCAAGCCCTCCACGTGTCGCACATCCCGAATAGTACGAACTGTACCATCATGCATCTTCACCATGATACTTCCAATTCCAATGATCTTTAGTTCATGATCATTGCAACTGTACACAGATCCGCCTCCAGAGATTGGTTTATATTGATGAAACCATTCTCTTCTTGCGGTCATATGGAAAGTAGCTCCCATATCGAACAACCATACATCTGCAAATCTCTTCCTGCTTTCATTTGCAACCGCTGCTTCACAACACAGAGCGTTACCATCAGTGCTAGCGACATTTCCTAGTTTGTTTAGCAGCTATTTGGGATGATTTTAAGGCCTAAAAACCCTATTGTACTTCCTCCAACTCATGTTTTAATCAAGTAAGGTTTATTTAATCATTCAATATGTCTATGTGTTGTTTGATTCATCTATGTTCTTGCTTTATCTTTAACATGCTTGGCTAAACCTCCTATTGTGTTTATTTATGATTGTATGAAACCTAGAATGTAGATCTTAGTGGTGTTGCTTCTTGTGATGGATGTGCATGTTAGGTCTTAGAAAACCAGCTTTTGTCTGTATCGCTGTTGATATGTCTAGGAAAACATGATTGTGTAGAAAAGATACCATCGGGCAACAGTCTTCATACTACCTTGCCCCCTAATATGATTGATCCACTCTTAATATATTTCACATGCACTTAGTATACCCTTAGGGGCCTTGTAATAGTCTTCATACTACCTTACTTGTGCGTTGCTCTAACGGAATACTAAGTAGACGGCGGGTTCGTGTAATTCGTTCATGACTTAGGAAATAATTACACAGATCATCACAAGTGTGACAAAGCAACAACACTAGGAGAAGCAATCTAGGGAGTAATACATGATTAAATAAACACAATCTTTTATTATATTGTTATCACCATTAGTTTAGATTATTATTTAGTTTAATAGCTAAAACCAAACCAACCTTTCAAATATATGATTTACTTGCTTTCCATAAAATATAAAAATACAAAAATAATCTTCCCTTAACCCTTAGAATTTTGTTAGACCGTGATCAAGCCTTCCCAACCTATTCCCCGAGTGAACGATAACAACCCCCGAGTCTTGCCTATACTACTACTACAACGATTAGGTGCTCTGCCTAGGGAGTTGTAAAACTTCGTGTAGAAGTCTAACGACGACCGCATCAAGTTTTTGGCGCCGCCGCCTGGGGAATAGTTAGGTTTTGATAATAGTTTAACTTAGTTTTACTTGCTTGAATCCTTTCAAGTAACATTTAATTTCCGCATATTAGCTTTCTTGTAGTCTATCTTTTCTTTGTGTTATCTGTTTCGTAACCCATTCTCGTCAACCACCATGGGAGACGAGAATCCTATCCGTACTCTAGGAGACTACTCCAAACCTAGCCACGAGGGCTACATGAATACCATTGAGCTCCCCGTAGGGAACAACGTGGTACCTCTTCGATCCGACACCATCCGGTTGGTGCAAAACGGATGCTCATTCCACGGACTTCGGTCCGAAATCCAAACCAACACCTTAAGGATTTCCTTAAACTTGTAGACTCACTTAACCTTGATGGTGAAAATAGGGAAAGAACGCGCCTGCATTTATTTCAATTCTCCCTTCGCGATCAAGCTAGCAATTGGCTTGAACGTCTTCCAGCAGGATCCATCACCACATGGGAGGAACTACCCGATTCCTTGCTCAATTCTTTCCACCGGGAAGGACCGCAAAACTCTGCAATGATATCCTAATGTTCCAACAACATCATGGAGAATCTCTATCCGAAGCATGGACTCATTTCAAGGACTTACTCCAAAAAGTCCCTCATTATGGCATCGATCATTGGCTTTAAATACAAATTTTTTATGATCATGTCTCCTTTCATCTTAAGTGCGAGATTGACCATGCCGCCGGCGGAAAACTCCGCAATAAGAACACCGACGAATTGTGGGAAATCATTGAGAACCTCGCCCTCTATGACCATGAAGGCTAGGATGAAACAAAAGAATTCGTCAAAATGGTCAAGGCCATTTCTACACCTTAAGGCGTCTCGTAAACACCTGAACAGAGACTTCTCGAGCTCTAAGACAGATTAACTTCTTACTAAAAGGGTCACGACCGACTTCCACATCGAGCTCAGCACACACCCCTCAAGCTTATTTCAATGTAGTCCATTTGAACTCCCGTCCGCAAAATCAAAATAAACCACCAAAACTGAACACTTTCGCTTTTCGTGAACGTACAGGTCGAAGCCCTCAACCACAAGTTTTAGAAACCACTTTTGAAGCTCGAGTATGGGACTACATGGCAGCGCACACCAAAAGAATGGAAAGATTTGAGAACGCCATTTTCAAGCAACGCGAGGGGATCAATAGTAGGATGACTGAAATGTTCGGACTTCTTAAGGAACTCACGACCAACAGAACCCCTGAGAAAGTATTAATAAGAGAAGAAGCCAAATTCCCCGTCATCAAGAACGTAAATTCTATCTCTCTGACAAAAGGAGAAGAAGAAAGGAGTAACAAGAAGGAGATAACACCCGACAACACTGAGAGGCCCACCAAAACAGAAGCAGAAATGCCAGTAAAGAAGGCCGAGACAAAGAACGAAGCTGAAAACAGGGCCAGAAACAAATCAATCAAAACACCTGAGAATGAAGAAGTAGTGGAAGCACCCGGTTCTCAGCCTGTCGCGTATCACCTGAAGCATAAGATTAATGAAAAGCTAATCAAGGGACTAGTTGATAACAACAGATTCAATAACTCTCTGTCAGGAACCCAAGTTGGAAAGAAGGAAGACATATAAAGTATTACCTAGGGGACCTGTTTATGATGTGATTCTCAAGAAGAAGATAACAAAGAAGGAGGACATCGGAGGAAACTTCGAAATACCTTGTAACATAGGAGGCCAAAAAGGCATAAACGCCCTAGTTGACCAAGGATCCGACGTGAACGTCATGCCCTACAGCACCTATATGAAACTTACCGATGAAAGGCCTATTGAGACTAACATTAGACTTTCACTAGCTAGCCACTCATACATTTACTCGTTAGGAATTGCTGAGGACGTGTTGCTAGAGGTCGCTGAACATGTATACCCCGTAGACTTTATGATTTTAGATATCAAGGAAAATGAAAATAGGCCCTTCATCTTAGGAACACCATTCCTGACAACGGCCAAGGCCACAATTAGGTTCGATAAGGGCACCATAACTCTAAGATCAGGAAAAAGTAAGGTAAGTTTCCATAGGATACCCGATCCCCTCTGTATGACCGATAAAAGAGTCAAGAACGACATAGAGCCCATAGCCCCCACTATGACTGTAAATAGGCTAATCCTAGAATGGGAAGAAAAGATAAAGCTCCACCTGGAAATGGAGATGAAGTTCAATCAATGGAGGAGCAAAAGTTTTAAAGGCAAGCATCCCACTCTTATGGCAACCAAGGAAGAAATGGATGATGAAGGAGAAGTCATGTAAAGACGTGTGACTTCGAGTCTAGCTACAAGACTCGTTAATAAAGAAAAGCGCTTTTTGGGAGGCAACCCAATATTTACTTTTCCCGCAAATTAGGAGTGTCATGTGTGTTTTAATTCTTTACCATTTGTTTTATTATGTTTGAACTATCTTGTAATCATGCTTTGTATTGTATTTAACTTCATCTTAATTTCAATCAAAGGTATTTTGCAAATAATAAGTGTAGGGGAATTTATCCGGCTTATGAGCCAAATTCAAACATGTTAAATGAACTGTCTAGATTAATTCACGTCAGTTTCGAGTCATATGATTGAATTGTTAAATCTCAGGTTTTATGCAGCCATTTGTACAGGAATTAACTTATGAAATCAAGTGCAGGAAATTTTTCATCAAAAACAAAAATTTTGTTTTCATAGACTGTGGAGACGGCGTCACGATTAACACGCGACGCCGTCACCACGATACCTATGACGGGGTCACGAAAACCCTGACGGCGTCAAACGCCTAGGTCCAGGAAACTTAAAGTTTTTAATTATTTTTGAAAAATAAAACTTGCATAACATTTAATATACGTATTCTTCTGTTATAAACCTACAAAACCTAATGAGTTTAACAATTCTCTCATCCTATCTTTACTGCTTTATCGAGTCAAACCCTAAATTCACATTGTATATTGGTTTATCGCACATTTTATGCTTGGTGTAGTTGTCTTTGTCTTTGATTACAGGTTATATTTGATGAGAAGAAGCTTGGAAGTTCTTATAAAGTTTTATTGGATGATTCTTAGAGGACGATTTAACCAGTTATCGCATGTTTCTTCTCTATTATTGAGCAAACCAGGAGAGTACTAGTTTCTTTTGCTTGTTTTCTTTTCCCTTTATTTGTTTTTATAGGTACTTCTATAGAACATTAGGGACAATGTTCAACTTAAGTGTAGGGGGAAAATAAGCCTTAGAAACTATTCTTTCATTTGCCATTTGCTTTGTCCTTAAAATGATGGGTAATATATCAAAACATAGCATAAGAGGTAATTTTTACCCAAATTTAAATTTTTTTATGACACATACCGATGAAAACCGAGTATTAATAGCGTCTCATGGATAGGAATTTATATGACTAGCACAATAACCCTTAGAATTCCACCCCAAAAATATGAGGTTCGCCTTTAGATCTTTAGGAATTCGGGTATCTATTATTGATGCCCAAGATAGTTTATACCTTTAGCCTTCTCGAGTTAAGGAGTGAGCAGTCACATGTGTCTATTCCGTCGTTACGGATGTGTACATGTGGTCTTCGTCGCCTTTTCTGGAGCATTGAGATCGGTATTAAATTATATGAGTGTACCGGTAGTATATTAAATTCTAGAACTTGTAATTGTGATGCATCCCGAGACCGCATAGTAAGTATTAGGATTTGCTTGACAAGAGGCATTAGGATTAACCCATGTTTTAAACCTGTAATTGTTATGATGGTCACACCGATCATATAACTATCCCACACCCTTGCCATGCACTCATCTTTAGTGCAGGATACCCCGAGTATAACCCTCCGAGCCTATCCTTTTTCACGGTTCTCGTAATTTTTGGGTGGATTCCAAATCATTAATGAAGAGCATTGTCACCCTTAAACCAATCGTTACACCCAAAAAGCCTTAGCCTACCTTGTATGTACTTATTTTTAGTACATTATTGTGTTTAACCCAAGTTAATTATTGAGTACATGGTTGCTAAGTCCTTATCCTTGTAAATACAGTTTTGGGACGATTGGGATTCATGGTAGTATTTATTTCACGAAAGAATGGGGAAGAAAAGTTAAGTCAAAACCCCCATATGTTTGTCAAATGATCTCCATGTTATTTTGATCCACCTCAAATCGGGTCATTAGATAGATTGTAAATATCGAGCATGTAAAAGATCAAATGTAAGGGTACGTGTTATAAACCCCAAGTGATGTATTATGTTATTAAAAAAATGAGAAAAGAAAAAGAAAGAGATTGATGTAGAGTTGTGTAGAGTTTGTAGATCTTCGTCCGAGTCTTGGCTTAGCAACCAAACCAGCGTGTATTCGTGTAAATAATTAGCTAACCCTTCCACTCTAAATTCACCCAAAGCCACCCAAATGTATCCCATCCGTTTCCGTTTCCATTATATGTTATCTTACACCTACACCTCACAACCCTTTAAAAGACCTCTTAGATAGTAATGAATAATGCTTGCACCTTGCGGTGGAGGTTTGATCCTTTACCAAGCCTATGGTAATTTATATGCCATGACAGGTAATGAGTGTTGATTTTCTGTTTCCCCCTTATGTTATAATTTATTATACACCCGAGTGAAAGAGAGAATCCCAAACACTTATGTGAGGTGCTAGTGTATACTTTCCATGCTTTTAATTACGAGGTCTAGAAGGTTGTGTTGTAAAATACTTTTAAAGAGTAGGTAAAATGACCCCTCATATTGCTATTGTCTAGGTTAGAAAAGCCCATTTGCTTAAGGACAAGCAAATCCTAAGTGTAGAGGTATTTGATGAGGTGTCATTTTATACACTTTTTCGGGGTCGTTTAACCCCCTAAATCGTGTGTTTATGACCAAAATAGGTACTTAATCATTCTTTTTTTAGGTATTTTGCAAATACACATGACTTGGGCTCATTTGGAGAAGAAACGGACAAGAATACAGACCTACACCAACATCTCTCAAGATTATGTTCTCAGCAGCTGGAGACGGCGTCACAGTTTCTATGTGATGCCGTCACAACGCATCCCATGACGGCGTCGCACATTCCATGACGGCGTCAGAGATTACGACCCATCCCATTATCTAGAATATTCTCTTTCATGATGGCGTCATGACAAAAACGCGACGCCGTCACAGCGTTTTTGCTATATATACAAACCCGAATTTTAGGTTTTGAGTGTGTAACTTTAGAATAAAAAGAGGGTACATACCCTAGTTTGTTTAGTAGCTGTTAAGGACGATTTTAGGGCCTAAAAGCCCTATTGTACTTCCTCCAACTCATGTTTTGATCAAGTAAGGTTTATTTAATCATTCAATATGTCTATTTGTTGTTTGATTCATCTATGTTCTTGCTTTATCTTTAACATGCTTGGCTAAACCTCATATTATGTTTATTTATGATTGTATGAAACCTAGAATGTAGATCTTAGTGGTGTTGCTTCTTGTGATGGATGTGCATGTTAGGTCTTAGAAAACCAGCTTTTGTCTGTATCGTTGTTGATATGTCTAGGAAAACATGATTGTGTAGAAAGGATATCATCGGGTAACAGTCTTCATACTACATTGCCCCCTAATATGGTTGATCCACTCTTAATATATTTCACATGCACTTAGTATACCCTTAGGGGCCTTGTAATAGTCTTCATACTACCTTACTTGTGCGTTGCCTTAACGGAATACTAAGTAGACGACGGGTTCGTGTAATTCGTTCATGACTTAGAAAATAATTACACAGATCATCACAAGTGTGACAAAGCAACAACACTAGGAGAAGCAATCTAGGGAGTAATACATGATTAAATAAACACAATCTTTTATTATATTGTTATCACCATTAGTTTAGATTATTATTTAGTTTAATAGCTAAAACCAAACCAACCTTTCAAATATATGATTTACTTTCTTTCCATAAAATATAAAAATACAAAAATAATCTTCCCTCAACCCTTAGAATTCTGTTACACCGTGATCAAGCCTTCCCAACCTATTCCCCGAGTAAACGATAACAACCCCCGAGTCTTGCCTATACTACTACTACAACGATTAGGTGCTCTGCCTAGGGAGTTGTAAAACTTCGTGTAGAAGTCTAACGACGACCGCATCACCTCTGCTTTTGTTTCTAGAAGTTATGATAATAATAGAAGGAGACCTAATAATACTAATGGAAATTGGTCAAATAATAATGGTAACAATGGAAATAAAGGAAATTATGATAGTTTGTTGTGTAAGAATTGTGGTTTAAAGGGTCATACTATTGAGAGGTGTTTTGAAGTCATTGGTTACCCACCTGGCTTTAAAAGAAATCCTAATCTTAAACCATCTGGGAGTTTTAACAACAGTAAAACTAATTTTTCTGATACTAAGGGTAACAATGATGTAAAAACATCTACTGGCACTGTTTCTTTGACTAATGACCAGGTTATGAAACTCATGAGTCTTCTCAATGATAAGGGTGGTTCCACTACCAATGCTCACATGGCAGGTAGTAGTTCTTGTTCTTTCTTTATTTGCAGTGTGTTTTTTAATCAGAATTTATGTTGTGCTAATGTCAAAATCAAGGGTGTCAATTATTATTTTAGGTGGATAATTAACTCTGGGGCTAATCAGCATATGACCAACAGTTGTGAAAAAATGTTTAACTTAGTTAATGTTTCTGAACTTAATTTGACTGTTGGACATCCTAATGGAACTTTGGCTAAAATAACTCATGTTGGTAATCTCAAGCTTAATAATAATGTGGTTCTGTTTGATGTTTTGGTTATTCCTGAATATACTGTCAGCTTGTTGTCTGTGAACAAACTCATTAAGGATAGTAAGGTTAATGTTTGTTTTGATGAAACTAAATGCTACATTCAGGATTTGAAAAAGGAGAAAGTTCTGGGGACTGGTAGGGAATCTGCTGGTCTGTAATTGTTTGATACTGATTGTGCTAAGTCTGCTATGTGCCTTGATAGTAAGTTTCTTGTGTGTTATGTATCTAAGGATGTGTGGCACAATAGGTTAGGTCACCCTGCTAATCAGGTCTTAAAATTGTTAAGAGAATCTTTGAATCTGTCTAATATTGATCACAATGGTCCTTGTGAAGTCTGTCACAAGGCAAAACAAACTAGAGAATCTTTTCCCTTAAGTGAACATAAGACCACTTGTTTTGGTGAATTAATTCATATTGATGTTTGGGGTCTATATAAAGTGGTTAGCAGGGAGGGCTTTAGGTATTTCCTTACCGTTGTTGATGATTTCAGCAGGGCTGTTTGGGTGTATTTACTTAAAACTAAAGATGAAGTTTTTAATATGTTTGTGAGCTTTTATAAGCTGGTCTTAACTCAATTTGATAAGAAAATAAAAGTTGTGAGGTCTGATAATGGAACTGAATTTACAAACCAAAAAATGGAAGAATTCTTTAACATTATGGGTATTTTACATCAGACCTCTTGTGTTTATACACCCTAACAAAATGGCGTTGCTAAAAGGAAACATAGACACCTGCTAAATGTAGCTAGGAGTCTTATGTTTCAGGGGGGATACCTTTGATGTTTTGTACTGAATGTGTTTTAACTGCAACTTACTTGATTAACAGGCTTCCTTCCTCAGTTTTGAATGGCAAATCTCCTTTTTCTTTAATATATGATAGGGAACCAAACCTTTCTCACTTGAGAAGTTTTGGGTGTCTTTGTTTTGCCACTGTGGTCAAAGGGTCTGATAAGTTCTCACATAGGTCTGAAAACTGTATTTTGATTGGTTATGCTAGTGGTAAGAAAGCATATAAACTTTTTAGTCTTGAGAATAGAAATGTTTTATATTCAAGAGATGTAACGTTTTACGAAACTATTTTTCCTTATAAAATGAGTAACAATGAACCTGTAAATGAGTCTAAAAATATTAACTTCTTTGATCACTTTGAGGTAGAAATTGAAACCAAGACTTCTAATTTAAGTCCCAATGATGATGAGGAAGGGTCATCTGGTAGAGATGGTAGGGTTCAGCAACTAGTGTCTGATGCTAACACAGATCAGCCTGGATATGGTGAAACATACCCTGCAACTCCTTTAGATGAAAACAATGTTTTTGAGGGCAATGTTGGTACATCTGAAGAGGTTCCTATTTTTCAAATTGATTTGCCTATGCATACTGAGGAGGTAGGTCCTAGAAGATCTCATAGAACTTCTAAAATGCCTGCTAGGTTAAATGATTTTGTGTTAGATAACAAGGTTAAATATGGTTTTAATAGGTATGCTAATCAAATTATGTTAAGTTCTGAGAATTATGGTTTTGTGTCTAATTTGAATAAATCTGTTGAACCTTCTTCTTATGAAGAAGCTTTAAAGGATATTAATTTGATTAATGTTATGCATGAGGAAATAAATGCTTTGTATGAGAATAAAACTTGGGTTATGACTGGGTTACCTTTTGATAGAAATCCTAATGGATGTACATGGGTTTTTAAAATAAAGTATAAGTCTAATGGTGAGGTGGAAAGGTATAAAGCAAGGTTAGTGGCTAAAGCTTTTGGTCAAAAAGAGGGTATAGACTATGAGGAGACCTTTAGTCCTATGGTTAAGATGAGTATTGTTAGATGTTTGATAAATCTTGTAGTTCAAAAAGACTGGAAGATTTATCAGATGGATGTGAATAATGCTTTTCTGTATGGGGATTTAAAAGAAGAAGTCTATATGTTACCTCCTCCTGGTTTTTTTTAAAAGGGTGAAACTAAAGTTTGTAGATTGATAAAATCTTTGTATGGCGAGGCTCCTAGACAGTGGAATCAAAAACTGTTAAAAGCTCTGCTTGAAGCAGGTTTTGAGCAGTCAAAAAATGATCATTCCTTGTTTATAAAAAAATAAAGGAGATGTGAATTTATATCTTTTGGTTTATGTTGATGACTTGGTCATTACTGGGAATAATAATGAGGAAATTGACAATTTTAAAAGTTTTTTGAATAAGAAATTTAAGATAAAGGATTTAGGAGAATTGAAATATTTTCTTGAAATTGAGGTTTTTAAGACTAAAGGAGGTTTGTGTTTAAATCAGAGAAAATATTGTCTTGAATTGCTTCATGAATATGGATTGCTTGCTTGTAGGCCTATTATGACTCCCTTACCTGAAAACTTAGTTTTGAATCATAAGGAAACTAAAACTGATAAGTATTTGATAAATGTTACAAATTATCAGAAGCTTATTGGTAAGCTTATATATTTGACTCATACTAGGCCTGATATCTCATATTCTGTGCATTGTTTAAGTCAACATATGCATGCTCCATTAAAGTCTCATTTTGACATTGTTTTAAGAGTTTTGAAGTATTTGAAGCTTGCACCTGGGTTAGGTGTTGAGTTTGTGAAAAGAGAAAGTGGTTGTGTGGTTTCTACTTATTCTGACTCAGATTGGGCTAAATGTCCAATGACTAGAAGATCTGTTTCAGGATACTGTGTTTTCATTAATGGCAATTTAGTATCCTGGGAAAGTAAGAGACAAGCTACTTTGTCAAAATCTTCAGCTGAAGCTGAATACCGATTTATGGCTTCTACTACTTCTGAAATTATGTGGATTGTTAAAATCCTGAGTGAGTTTGGTTTTAGTAATGTTGTTCCTGCAGAATTGTTTTGTGATAATAAGTCTGCTATAAATAGCTGCTAATCCTGTCATGCATGAAAAAACAAAGCATTTTGATATAGATGTTCATTTAGTTAGAGAGAAAGTTGCTAGTGGCTTGATTAAAACTGTCAAGGTTGATACTAAAGCCCAGGTAGCTGATATTCTAACTAAAGCTCTTGGAACTTATCAACATTCTTTTGCGGTAAAAAAATTAGGATTGTTAAACATGTTTGCTTCATAAGATTGAGGAAGGGTGTTAAAAGTATAAAATATCTTTTAGTAATCTTATGAAGTTTCAGGGGTCTTAATGTAAATTTTCTATAACTAAGTTTATATTTTGGCTGTGTTTGGAGTATTTCTTATCTTTCAGGGTTCAAGATGTAAATATTGAGCTCTATATAAAGCTGGATCTGGATTTAGGGTATTCATTCATTCAGTTTTCATCTTCAACAAAAAATTTCGTTTCTCCAGTTTTAGATCCAAGAGATCGTTTGTTTCCTAGTTTGGTTTGGTTAGTGTTGATCATCTAGATCATTTGTTTAGTTGATAATGTGTGAGTTTTGTATAGAATAGTAAGATCCTTCTGAAGGGGATTACTGGGTATTTCTTTGTAATTTGTTTAACAAGAACTCGTGTTGAGGACTTGTTTATCTTTGTAATCTTGTTATAAATAAAAATATAAGATCACCGTGGGGAGGTTGGCTGGGTGATTCATAAATCTTGTTGTTCTATACCATTTTAACAAAACACAATGTATCTGCCTAACACGCAACTTTTACTGAAGAAACTTAACTCAAAACTTCAATCGATACAATAAAATATATCCTAAGTAGACAAATACTTATCTATTATAGGAGACGAGTTGGACTTGAACTTCAACTAGGATATATCTGAATTTAGTAACATACCTAAAGCCACAACTAAACTCAGTAATTCGCCAACACCATATATCAAAAAATGAGAAAAGTTACAAGGATAAACCAACAATCACAAAAAAGCAAAACCAACAGAACCTCAACAGATATATAGTATTTTATAATGATAGCTTCGGTTCATGACTACCTTTCTTTTTAAGAAAAACTAAAATACCCTTTTTCTTTTTTTCTTAAAGCTCATTAAATCTGTTGATTTTGACGCAGCACCACCAGTTTGTGTATATGTTTATGGTTTATAATTCTAAAACTAGGATACTTCGTTAGAGTTTGACATCTGTTCATTTGAAACAAACAAAATAGTTTCTAGATTTAAAAGATTTACATGTGTAAATGAAGTTTTATGCTACTTTATTTTATCCTTGAAGATATTGTTAGGGTATATGACACCTGCACACACCTTTGTACAGACCTCTGTACGATATATAGCTCCTACACACACCGCTCGAACAAACAAAGAATACAAACAAGGCTTACGGAAAGTAAACGCGGAATATAATCGACACAAGATATAACGTGGTATCCACGACTAAGATAGTCGTGGCAGTCCACGGGATCAAACCAGAGAGATATTATTAGCTCTGAGCTAAACTGCTCAGGCTCGTGCCAAATTGCATGATCGTGCTAAACTGCACGCCCCGTGCTAAACTGCACGGGGTACAAACACACACACCCAGATCTTAGTTTACAGTTACAATGAGAGGGGAATTTATAAGTGTGAAACCCATCTACAGTTTACTTATTCTACCAATGTGGGATTGGGTTTGCACCCAACAATCCTTCCCTCAAACCTAGTACTACAATATCCCTCTCTTCCAACGATACATGACGCAACATGTTCTAGAGTCACTGGACCACCTGTCCCACTCTATCTGAACGGCGTGATCTGCTCTACCTGAGCTATCCTTGAATCTGGATTAACTTGGGGTTGCATCACCTGCGCTACAAACATCAGGGCCTATATCAGTCTTTACAACTCAACAATCTCCCACTTGGAGGCTGATCACTTCACCGCTCTCCGTCTCAAGTAATCTCTGTAAACTTCGAACCACATTCCCTTTAACAATGCTACCGCTCTAACCTTTCTGTACCATCGAACATACGGAACACGCTGCACCAACCAAACGCAGGGCTAGGAGACTTTCGATACAAGGTATCTTGAACTAACATCATTAAACTGGGAATAACCTTCCCTTAAACAATGTTACTGCTCTAACCTTTATGTACCGCCGAACATAAGGAACACGCTGCACTAACCAAACACAGGGCTAGGAGACTTTCGATACTAGGTATCCTGAACTAACATCATTAAACTGGGAATAACCTCTCTCAGGAAATAAACCATCCCCCGTTATCAATTCACTCGAAGGCCAGTTGAAGCTGCGTAGAACTTCAACTTCTATTTCATCACCAACCTGGTGAACATCACTGCAAGGCTCTTCGTTCTAAGAATCTTCAACAAAGATAAGGACTCTTCACTTATCAATATCCAAACAAGCTTTTCCCAACTGCAAACCTTTAGATTCTTCTCAAGATGAATCTAACTCTTAGTATATATGTCACAGTATTAATCACTTTCTGCCTGAGCTCAGTCTAACTTCTTAAGAGACTTCTTTAACCATATCAACTCTCTGCTTGCTTATGCAACTGCCATAAACTAAACTTCTATATTTAACATAGTGATACTCTTCTGTAGTCCAGACTCCCACTCGACTGTTGTTATACTAACTGTAAGCACATAACCAAGCACATGCTTCTTAGAGCATCTATCCTTCATCTTGAACACTAAGGGCAACTACCACTTAGGCTTGTTGAATTCTGCCATGTCAGAGCCTGCGACCAACATGTCATCAACCTTTAACAGTTGTCTAATGCAGGATGAACCATCTTCTTAAAGTACCAATATTGGTTCATGGCACGTAACTCGCACCTTATCCTTTTGCAAAACTGTCAAATTTCAAGTACCATAGCCTCGGCGCTTGAATCAGTCCGTATAAAATTTCCTTCAATTTGCACTCTAGGTTTTCTTTCTGCCCAGCTAGCTGAAAACCCTCGCTTTAGTGTTGTGTAGATGTATCATTCAAGGCTCCCACATAACAAAGCTCTTATAGCTACAATACTCAAGACTAACCTGATTGTAGTCATCTTTACAACTGGAGAAAAGATCTCATTGTAGTCTACCCCCGTTTCTGTTGGAAACCCTTAACTACCAATCTAGCCTTGTACCTTTTCCTGCCATTCTGCTCTTCTTTAACCTTGAACATCCACAATCTTTGTAATGCCTTCTTTACTGATGATATTCTGACTAAGGAACACGTCTGGTTCTTTTCAAGTGAAACCATCTCTTCATAAATAGCCTTCTTCTACTGTACGGATTCTTTGCTACTCAAGGCTTATGAATAAGACTCTGGTTCACCATTCTCTATTAGTAGCAAATAGTTTGCTGATGAAGAGTACCTTACCGGAGCCCTGGACTCTCTGGTGGATCTTTGTATGTATGGAGTCTTGGAGCCTCCCTCCTTGGAGGATGCTCCATCTTCAGAGTATTCTTCATCTGATCTTCCACTATCCTCGAAGCTCCCACTGTTTTCAGACCCCTCACTCATATCTGAGCTCCCACCTGGGCTCTGAGTGATCTCTGAACTCAACCCATGCTCTGCAACTATGCTATCATTCTCTGTAAGGTTCTTTGGAATGTCTACTAACACCACTTGTCTCTCCTGTATTGGCTTCGTTAAGCTACTTGAATCTGTCGCAGACATGGCTCCATAAATTGAGTCCCCAAATGTAATATCTCTACTTCAGATAACCTGGTAACTCTTCGTATCCCGAAAGCTGTATCGCATTTCATCTGAGCCACTGCCTATGAATGTACATTTCATGATGTCTCCGCAAATATCTTTCACCTTAACAAATGAATCACAACCAAATACCTTCAAGTGAGCGAGACTAGTATCCTTCCCTCACCATTCCTCCTCTGGAATACGCAGCCCTATCAGAACGTAGGGTATGTAGTAGATTAAGTAGGTTGTACTAACTGAATTTGCCCATAACATCTTCGAAGCCTCTGCACGAATCCCCGTGCTCTCTGCTCTGAATGTTCGACTTAATCTTTCAACAACACCAAACTGTAGAGGTGTTTCCGGGACCATTTTCAACATCACAATCTCGTTCTTGACACAAAACTTAATCGGTGAGCTACTATACTCTCCACCATTATCAAACTTCAAACGCTTCACCTGAAGGTTTGCATTATACCTACCGCAACTCCTGTTGCAGTCTTCGATAACAATATCATAGTAGTTGGATCCTCATATTGATGTAATAAATGTAGGGCTACAGCCTTCTGTATGAACTTGCTCTAACCTTTACAGTTTCCTTGTCTTCACTGACATTATGAAAGAAAGATTTTTCTGCTTCCCCAAACAACCTAGCTTACAAAAGTAGATATCTACCTTTCGTATATCTAGAATGTTGCCTTTGGAAACTAACATGCTCATACCAATCCTGCTCATATCACCAAGTCTCTAGTGCTATAGAGCTGCACTGCCACTACCATCAATAATTACGCCAATCACATCGGGGTGTACCTCAACCATATACAGGCTTCCACGTTTGTTTCCATGAACTACCACCAAACTACCTTTAGTAACCTTCCACTGTTGTTCTCCGAAGCCTACGTGGTAACCTTCCTTATCAAGCTGCCCAACTGAGATTAACCTTCTCTTTAGGCTTGGAATGTACCTAACATCTTTTAGAGTCCAACTTGTACCGAAATAAGTTTTGAGGACAACATCCCCAACGCTTGCAATGTCTAGAGTCTTGTCATCTGCTAAACGAACCTTACCGGAGCATAGCTTGAACCTTTCTAACTCTTCTTTGCAATAGGTAGCATGGAACGATGCACCATAATCCATAATACGATCCTCAACCGTATTCTCAACGCAACATACCAATGTGTCATCAGAATCTCTAGCTGCCTGGTAACCTCCTTATCCTTGGAGGCTACAAGCTTTAAACATTGATTCTGAAAGTGGCCCTTCTGGTTGCAATTCCAACACATGATATTCTGCCTGTAATTTATCTCTCCTATCTTCCATGATTTTGACTTGTTTCTGTTCTGCTTCCTGCCCTCTGTCGTACCCTCTGCCCCTATATCTATCCTCTGCACTTAACAAATAATTCGTATATTCTCTGGATGTCTTCCGACGAATATCTTCAACAAAGAATCAAATCTCGAATTCCTTTGAACGTTAGCTTAGTAGTTATATACGAACCACTAACTGTAACAATGCTTGACCAACTCTAGGGCTAATAACAAAGCCTTCATACCTGTAGGTTTGGATTTTTCCAAAGGCTCCTAAAGCTTCTTCTGATATAGAGAGTCTTCGATCTACATCTTACAGAAACCGAAATCATAACCATCATACTGTCGATCTTTAACTTCCCGTCTTCTGCCTTTGTTTATCGTAGCCTGGCTCTGATACCACTTTGTTAGGTTATATGACACCTGCACACACCTTTGTACAGACCTTTGTACGGTATATAGCTCCTGCACACACCGCTCGAACAAACAAAGAATACAAACAAGGCTTACGGAAAGTAAATGCGGAATATAATCGACACAAGATATAACGTGGTATCCACGACTAGGATAGTCGTGGCAGTCCACGGGATCAAACCAGAGAGATATTATTAGCTCTGAGCTAAACTGCTCAGGCTCGTGCCAAACTGCACGATCATGCTAAACTGCACGCCCCGTGCTAAACTGCACGGGGTACAAACACACACACCCAGATCCTAACAATTACAATGAGAGGGGTATTTATAAGTGTGAAACCCATCTTCAGTTTACTTATTCTACCGATGTGGGATTGGGTTTGCATCCAACAGATATTGTTGTGCACTTTAATTGAGCAAATTTCCATGTACTATAGGCGAATAATACACCTTTGAGTATGCTACTTATTGAATTCTTTCGTACGAAATCTTGTGTATAAATGACATATTTAAGTTTTTTATGTGGATTTGATGAGCTTTAAATATGCATAACCAATTAGTTATCTTTCAAAATTAGCTATATTACTACTGGTTTTGATATTTGTAAAATAAACAGTTTGACCCGGTGGTTGAACTGGTGACCCGATGAACCGGCAACTCGACCCGACCGGGTCAATTATAAAACCAATGGTTCTACATATATGTTTCGTACATGATAGTTGTGTGAGGAAGCGTGTCAAACACACTATTAGAGAGGATCACCAGCTGGAGGTGTCGTCCCACCTCACATGCTTGCACAAAGATCCCGTCCCAGAGATCGAGTGTGTTAGAAAGGTGGTTGGGCTCGTAAATCCTTAGATTGTTGCAACCCAGGACCACACGAATGCTTATGAAGAAGTATATATATGTACTTCCATTTAAATATTTTATAAAGATTTTGAGCTTGTAAGTTGGCTTTACTTTCAATTTAAAGTGGCTTTATTAGTTTTTTTTACCTTTTATAGGTTGCTCGCTTACCTCTCTTGAACTACCCCCTGAAGATCAGCTGATGTACCGTGATGCGAGTGGAGCTCAGGAGGCGTCGTTTGCATAACAAGATGAACAAGTAAGGGATGGCCAGGTTGCGACTCGATATTAGAGGCTAAGGTAACTGCTTTCACAATTTTACTTGTCAATATATTGCATATTAAAACGCGATAAAGAAAGTAGGTTAAATTTGGTTTCATATATTGTTTTCGAAATTGAAGCAATGATGTTTTTATTCATTCCCGAATTCCCGCATTGGGTGCTTTGTGTTGCAGTTATTCAGTGGTGCCATTGGGTTTCCATGTGGCATCGACCGTAGCATCAAATTATTGATCATGTATTCACAAGGATATGAGAGTGGGTTTACAGAAGAGAAAGTTTCGGTCTTCCTTTTTACTTTAAGAATTATGAGATTTAAAAATGCGTGAAGTTACGGTTAAACTAGAATCCGTCATGAATCAAATGTATGATTCCATAATAGCAAAAAATTAAAAACTAGACAGCATCATGTTATCTTTTTTACAGTTTTGAGTCTTGACTATAATTGGGTCACTAACAGAGTACTAAAAGTTAAGGTTTATCAGTTAAGTGGGTAATTATCTTACATAGGTATCAAGAAATGACTTCAATCTTTTATCGATTTGGTTCCTATATTTATGGTGTAAATTTAACCTAGTGATTGTGGAAGGTTGGCTCATACACTGTTCTTTTTAAAGGAAACCAATATTTTCTCATATTAACCAGCTGCTCGTCCACTTTGATTGTATATTTTTAAAGCCATCTATGATTATACCATAGTTGAATCCGCATGGTAGTGGTTGTGACCGAGAATCCAGACACATGGTTCAGAAGTACTAAAGGCATCGCAAGTGACCCTTGATGCTGTTATATGTCTATGCAAAGCATATTGCAACAACACGTCGTCGGATGATAATGGTAGGACTAAAAACGATGTACAAAGCAGTGTCAAAAAATCAAACTATGTGAATCATGTTATCAGTATAGCAAAATGTACTCATGATTATTGATGAGTTTAGAGGGTAGGGTATCGTGGCTTAAGCCACAAAATAAAACGGCCCCCACAGGCTGCCACATCAGCTTTTCACTCCCACTCAAAAATACCCCTTCACTCATAACACACATTCACCTCTTCACTTGGGTCCCACCACTAACTATTTTTTTTCTTTCAATTTTTTTCACACAAACATAATTTATTTCACACAAATTAAAAATACAAACTACAATACATTTAAAAAAAACATTGCGAAATTCAAAAACTAATGCGAAAATTAAAAAAATACATCAAATTATACATAAACTAATGTTCTTGTTGATGTTGTTGCCAAAGATGCTCAATGATATTACGTTGAAGCTTTGCATGTGTATTTTTATCACGCAGTTCTTTGTCTTTTTTTCGTCGGATATCGCATCGCTCGACCCATGTCCTTAATATATTTGGTTGGGGACAAATATAACTTTCTTCGTCAAACTCGGTTAACGCATACTTTTGATCTTCTAAAATCATATTATGCAATATAATGCAAGTATGCATAACTCTGCGTAGCTTGTTGATAGTCCAAGCACGCGCCGGTTGACTTATAATACGCCAACGTCCTTGAAGGACCCCAAAAGCTCTTTCAATATCTTTTCGAGCACCTTCTTGTTTCCGTTTATATAATACATTCTTCTCTGAACTTGCAACCGTAAATGATTTAACAAAAGATGCCCATTGTGGGTAAATGTCGTCGGCTAGATAATACCCTTTTTCGAATGTAACCCCGTTACATTCAAACGGAGCCACGGGGTCGATGCCATCAAGAAGGTCGTCAAATAACGGAGAATTATTCAAAACAGTTAAATCGTTATTTGCACCCGCTACCCCAAAAAATGCATGCCAAATCCACAAATCATATGAAGCAACAGCCTCAAGCAATATAGTTGGGTACTTTTTATCACCTCTACCAAATTGCCCATGCCATGCTTTTGGGCAATTTCTCCATTCCCAGTGCATACAATCAATGCTTCCAAGCATTCCAGGAAAACCATGAATATTATTGTGTGCGGTGTATAACTTTTGAATGTCATTGAAGTCAGGTTTTCGTAAATACTTGGGCATAAACAATTCGATAACGCACATAGTAAAAAAATCTAAACAATCGCGTGCGGTATGTCCATTCAAGTGTTTTGCTTTTTTGTTGTATTTATCAATAACGGATGGTTTACTATATGAGTTGTGCTTAATAATTATTTGATAGAAAGACTAACGAATGCTGTCAATAGTGACAGAAATTAAAAGTTTTGATGATCATTTAATAAGAAAAATTAATATGATATACAACAAAAGGAAAATTGGGAAGTTAAATGCATTTTTTGCATATATAATATATGTAGGTAAAATATATGTGACGTAAAAACCACCACACCAACTTTGGTAATCACTGTGTAGAAAGAGTCGAAAACCAACAACTAAATTTCAAAGGGATGTGCCATATACAAAAGATATGTTTTGTGGTTGGCATTTCAATTGAGATCGCCTCCGACATTAAAGGATCTTGATTTGTTTTAACTGTTTTTGGTGGTTTTCTCATTATAGTAACAAAAATCTGCATTGAAAACAAATGAGAGAATAAATTTAGTAATTTAGTTGCAATCTATTAAAAAAATATTTTATCAAACGTGACAATCTAACATATAAACTGAAAGTATTTCATCAAACTTCATAATCTATCAAAAAAATGTTAAAATATGCATATTTTAGTTATGAGTTATATAAAAACTAGTGACACGTGTAGATTTTTAAAGGTATGACACATCATAAAATTATGCATATTTGAGGTTTTTTTAAGTTTGTAACATTTAGTAAAACAATTTCTAGTTAACATGCTTAAGTGAGACATGAAGCAAAGTGCAAAACTATTTTATGGGTAGATGTTTATATTTTAAAACTAATTTTTTACTTGTTTTTGTAACATTGTGTTAGTTGAGTTCAAACTTGTAGAAATTAGAAGGAATACTAAAAAGTATATTATTCATATAACAAACACATTATAATACATTAAATAGAAAAACACAGACGAAATACTAACTATTAAACGGGCATAAACAAGTAGGTCAGGCTTATAAGCCTTATTAGCTAACATTCCCTCAAACTCACAATGCCGCAGCGATGAACATTAGGAGTTTGTCGAACAGAAAATAAACTAAAACTGATAAACTTTAACATAACCAGGCATTACCAGGCAACCGGAACCAAAATGAACATGACTCCAAAATCTAAATTAATACGGCTGAAAAAGTATTCATGTGTTTTCATAAGTCAAAAAGATAAAGTAAAAAAGCTTGAGTATGTGTTGTCTTTTTGAAAGAGTTTTCATGAGCATGCGAATTTTCACATGTACAAAATAAATGAGGAGCAGTTGAGAGTTTGAGACACTTCAATGCTAGTTTTACATTCATGACCAACTATTCTTTCCAACCACCTACTTCTTCCTAAAGTGAATAATCTTGTTTCTACCTTAGCTAAATACATATCCATGCTAGCTCAATCTTCTTTTTACCTGAAAATACACACCATCTCCCTTATAAGCAAACACTAGTCTCGATCGAGCTCATGGCTTTTGATTTCTTTCAGGCAATCAAGCTCATATCACTCTTTCTGTTCAGTGAAGTAGATTACCTTCATAATAATTAACATAGGTAGTTGAACATTAAACCCCATATCAACATAAAATCTCAGGTTGCCATTGAGGTCATGGTCAAAGCTGTCAAGGCAGATAGATTTTAACTCAAAGAAACCAATGTTAATTCAAGTGGACCCCAATAATATGAAACCCAATTAAAAAATTCAAAACCCTAATTTTGTTTTTTCTCTTCACAAAATCAATCATATATATTGTTTAAAATGTTGATTTTGTTATGATAATATATATTATATCTTCCTTAATTATTTATTTGTTTGTGTGAAATTTATTAGGGCTGAATCGCCATGGACCTTTTTCAAACTATGCAAGATAAGTAAGTTTTCTACTGTATTATTTTTTTTCAGGAGCGGTAAGGAAATAGAAATGATGGGTATGGTACTTTCCCACACTGGGATTCTGTATTACATGAATATGTGTAGTGGGATAGTTAAATACGATCTCAAAATACAGCCTTACCAGAATAGAGGGGTACATGAATACATTGATGTTGGAGATGATGGGGAGTCCCCATACTTATATTCTTTCGGATTAAAAAAGGTATGTTTTTTTTCTCTTTTGGTATTGTCATGTTACCTAGTCGATTTTACATGTTGAGGATAAACAAAATAGTTTGACATCCATTATGGACTCGGAAAACACAAACCGATATCGAAAAGAAACATATTTGATATCCATTTAGATACATACATAAAAAAGATCATTAAACTTGTAGCCCAATCGGTAAACGATTGCCTTTCAGCTTTATCGTTTAGCTTCAAAATACATCATCAACAAAAATATAAACAACACAAAACTGATCTAGATGTTCTAGAGTTGGTGCACCCAAATTGCCATCACATATTGTCTATGTCATAGCAAACAAAAACAAGTATAGTTAACAAGGTTTTTTCATTCATCAAGACCCATCATTTTTTATAGCATTATCTTCCTAACTGATAGAGGGCAGCCAAAGAGTGATCGTACATTATTAGGGCGTTCCATGAGAAAAAGAAACACATTTGGTATGTCACAAGGATCCAACCCCATGAGCTCTAGTTCCTGATAGATTTCCCTTTCTAAGTAAACATGTGGACGAGAACTTTCCATTACCTTAAAATATGTAGACAACAAATATTATTAATCATATAAGTATTATTAACAAAACACTAATAATACGTTTATCTCTGTCGTCTATCTCTCTTGTAACATAAGTGAAACTAGTATGATGAATAATATTTATAAAGGTCCCTATTTATAATAATGTTGTGGTTGCAAATTTGCAATTTGCAGAACTGATTTCTAAGAGGATATGTGAAATGTGACAAATTTGTAACCGCATAACGCAATAGATGATGACTTTTGATTTCATCCGGCGTTAATAGAACGGGCTTGCTAAATTACCTTCATATTCTTCCACCTTAAATCTTCTTGGCTTTTGAAGTTTACCATATTTGCTAAACCGCCACTATTAAGTAGCCTTAGATTTAGTTAAGGTCAACTCATGAGATGGTTATTATCATGTCTTACCTTTTGCACATTAAGATGTATTTTAGATGGCCAAATCTAGAAGTTGACCTTTTTATTTATAGGTTGTAATTCTGAACAAAGAACATGTACTACTCGTTCCAAAGGGCATATTCAAAGAACTTCGCATCAAGAAAGACGAAGATGAATGGTTTCTTACGCAGGATGAGGGGAAGATATATGAGAAAGCTGGTGAAAATATTTTCATAATTAAAAGGACAGAATGGAGTTGTGTTGGTAATGATTGGTCACTTCGTTATTCGACCATCAACTTATTAGATAAAAGCATGCGTGTGTGCAAAGTTCGCTATGCTCGTACCGCTGATAAGTTTGCACAACTGTGCAACCGGTTGGGTTTGCGCGATTTGCGCGATGATAGGATGATGAAACGTGCAATAAGCGAAACGAAAAAGATCCACCTTCTTTATCCTAAAAAGGTTGCAGCGTAGAAGAAAGTAGTTGATGATGACATAATATACTATTTCAAAGGAACACTTCAAAATAGTGATGTTTTTGTAAAAATATCACAGAGTAACAAGGAGTTATCGAGGGTTAGAGAAGCATACAAAAACTCTCGTGGACTTTTTAATGTTGTCAAGTTGCTACTCGTTGAGAGTGTTGGGGAATTCAATTACTTTGCTTTTGAAGGTTTTGTAGATAATTTGGCTACTTTCATTAAGTATCATTCAGAGTCCGAATAGATATAGTGAGGTATGTGAAAATAATGTATTTATTTTTGTTTATATAGTCGTCTTTATAAGATCTTGATATTCTCTTGTTTTTTTCAAGGAAGTCGTCAAGGCTCTATTAGAGCTTCATGCAAATTATGCATTCCATATCAATTTTACTCTTGAAAGTATCTTGGTGAAGAGATATGTTCCTACAGAACGTTATATGGTCAAACTCTGTGGTATGATAACAAGCACATGGTACTCGAGATGACAATGTGAGATTGATTAAAATAAAATAGATTTGCAATTTGCTTACATGGCTATTCTTGTTTTTTTGTTAACGTTTTCATTTACTCATTGTAACAGTTGAGAGACACAAATACCATGCTACACAAAAGCACAAGTTGGCTAGAACTTTTTTGTATATAATGACGGCCGGAAAACACATTTTCAGCCAGAGCGATCATCCTCCTCATTCTGACACGATTGTATATGGTGGATTTGAGAATGGTTTAAAACATGTCGGTTTACAATCGTGACAGAATGAGAAGGATGACCGCTCTCGCTGAAAATGTATTTTTTTTAACCGTCATTATATACAAAATAGTTCTAGCCAACTTGTGCCTTTGTGTAGCATGATATTTGTGTCTCTCAACTATTACAATGAGTAAATGAAAACGTTAACAAAAAAAGAATAACTACATAAGCAAATTGCAAATCTATTTTATTTTAATCAATCTCACATTGTCTTCTCGAGTACCATGTGCTTGTTGTCATACTACAGAGTTTGACCATATAACATTCTGTAGGAACATATCTCTTCACCAAGATACTTTCGAGAGTAAAATTTGTATGGAATGCATAATTTGCATGAAGCTCTAATAGAGCCTTCACGACTTCCTTGAAAAAAATAAGAGAATATCAAGATCTTATAAAGACGACTATATAAACAAAAATAAATACATTATTTTCACATACCTCAATATATCTATTCGGACTTTACTGAATTTTAAAGATGAATGATTCTTAATGAAAGTAGCCAAATTATCTTCAAAACCTTCAAAAGCAAAGTAATTGAATTCCCCAACACTCTCAACGAGTTGCAACTTCACAACATTAAAAATTCCACGAGAGTTTTTATATGCTTCTCTAACCCTCGATAACTCCTTGTTACTCTGTGACATTTTTACAAAAACATCACTATTTTGAAGTGTCCCTTTGAAATAGCATATTATGTCATCATCAACTACTTTCTTCTATGCTGCAACCTTTTTAGGATAAAGAAGGTGGATCTTTTTCTTTTCGCTTATTGCACGTTTCATCATCCTATCATCACGCAAACCCAACTGGTTGCACAGTTGTGCAAACTTATCAGCGGTACAAGCATAGCGAACTTTGCACACACGCATGCTTTTATCTAATAAGTCGATGGTCGAATAACGAAGTGACCAGTCATTACCAACACAACTCCCTTTTGTCCTTTTAATTGTGAATATATTTTCACCAGCTTTATCACATTTCTTCCCCTCGTCCTGCGTAAGAAACCATTCATCTCCGTCTTTGTTGATGCGAAGTTCTTTGAATATGCCCTTTGGAACGAGTAGTACATGTTCTTTGTTCAGAATTACAACTTTTAAATAAAAAGGTCAACTTCTAGATTTGGCCATGTAAAATACATCTTAATGTGCAAAAGTGTAGAATATCTTAACACATAAAGTATGGGATTTGTTTAGGGTTTTTAGAGAGAGAAAGAGGTGGTTGGATGAACACTTAGAGAGAGAAACAAAGAAAGAACAATTAGATTACTATGTAAGAAAATGAACAACCAACACCCTCTCCATGTGTGGAGAGGGTATAATTACTTCTAGCTATGACCGGACATGGGCTTAGTCATGGGCCTTCCATGTGTCTTTGGCCCGGTAAGCTTACTAACATTACATATGATTAATCTACGAGCTACGACTAGCTATATTGAAAGTGATCAATACTTTTTGTATTCCTAACAATCTCCCCCTAAGGGAGGTCACTCCAATTTACAAAAACTTAAACCTAGCATACTATGCTTTGACTTTAGTCTGAGCTCGTAGTCTTTAACTTCAATTATTAACTTGTGATATGTTGTAGTGATCTTTGACTTTAGGCTTTGACTTGTATCTTTGACTTGATATGAATGTGATCTTGAACTTCTTGAGATCATCAACCAAGCATAATCTCTTTACATCGTCTTGCAATCTTGCCATCTTGTGCTCTTATGACTTTGGACCGACATGCTCATACTTTTCTTGATATGATAACTTTAAAAGCTTTAATGATGCATTTTTCTTGAAGTTCTTTAACTTTAACACTTTGTCGCTTCAAGAAGGACGTATGGTATCAGAGTAGCGGAAGTCTTGAAAACGTATTGAGGCTTTCATGATGTCTTATAATGTCCGGGTTGAGTATGAGCATGGTGGCTATGAATCTTGTGGAGTCTGCTTGGAACCTGGTACCGCACATCCATCTTATATATTCCTGAAATAAAACAGTTGGGCAATAAATTTAGGGGACGGATATGGCTTTGTCATTCACCGTTGTTTGGTTAGAGTAACCTTCGAATTCGTGTGGATCGACCTGTGAATCAGGTAGATTTCAATTTAAGAAGTATCTCCTTGACAGGATTTCCTAGCTGTAGTATTGGAATCTTTTAACACAATGTTTAGATTCATCATACTCTGCATGTTCTTCATTATCGAAATGTCTCATAGCAGTCAGTACGAGAGAGTGACCAGCGAGTTGCTATCTCAATACGATTAAAATAAAAAAATGATTTGAGAAAAAAATTAATCAACATGTCACTTGCTAAAGTGTTTTTGCGACAAATCAAGAGTTTTAAGCATTTCAAAATTCATCAACGTTTATTAATATATGGAGCAAGTTTGATTCATATAGAATTGCACCCATCGTTTCTTTCCTGTTGTCACAAAGCTTGATTCGTATGAATGCACAAGTCACCTACCAAGAATTGTTTGTTTGATGTTGGCTCTAGAAGGATTTCCATCGTCATTTGAATAACTTTCGTATCACTCTGATGTTCTGGCAAAATCATAAGGATAATGCGTAGGACTCTTAAATCATTACTTGTTTTCATAATGTGTGAGCAACAAATACATTCCGAATAGATTCTTAATGAAGATTTATAGATTGATTCTTGGTCTCTAGGACTCACTTGTGCACTTTTGGTTTTAGTGATTCGGAGGTGGAGTAATTGCCACCTTTTCAAATAACAACTAACGGAGTGAGGAAAGTTGATAGAAATGCGTGTAATCTATGTGTGAAAGTGATAAAACTTAAAATCTTTTAAGAGATTTGAGTGGCTCTGGAGGGGGGTGCATTGCATTTACTGGGTCCATGTGTCAGTCTTTAATGTCAGCGATCATCTTTGTGATTCTTGACAGGCAAATGTTTTGACTCGGTTTTTCTGCCTGAAGTTCAAGGAGGGCTTCTTTCTTTTTACCCTTTATCTTAGCTTTTCTTTTTAATTCTTTAACCCTTTAGTGCTTACCGAGACTTCATAATTAGTACCTTGTTGGGTTTGTTCCAATACTAGCTCCATCTCAGTCGGACTTTCCCTTAATTCACTTTATCCTTTTTTTATACCTAGGACTTCTACACTATTTAGTAGAATTATCCCTGGGTAGATGGTCTATGGTTCTAGCGGGGATCATAGGAATGGATACCTAAAACTTAACCACTTATAACTCTATACAATAATTTAAATGGTCGTCTTTGGTTACTTCTACATTTTAGCCATCATTAACCATGTGCTCCCCCATTATTATGTGCATCGTTTATCGAAAGAGTTTAGCACATTTATAGGTTGTAGCGTACACTTGAGATCCTTAAAAATCACATTCTTAGCAGTATATTTTAATCCATTTTCTCCTCCTATCAATAAATGTTAAATCTTTTTAATATTTTAATTGATAAATATATATGCATTCGGGGAGAGATAAAATGTCCAATTATTAACAAGCCGATTATTGGAACATATTAATGCTCCCCTTAATTTATCGAGATGGTATTTTCTATCGTGGTTTAAGTATGTTATTTGGAAAAAAATTTAATTTTACTAAGAAATTCTTGAAGAATTCAACTTCAAGACACATTATATGCCTAATTTTTAAGTCTACACTAACACACACTCATATATATATATTTATATATATATATATATTATATATAATATATATTATATATATATTAGTTTATATTATATATATATAATTATAGATATATTTATATTATATATATATTTACTATATATATATATATGACACACACACAACCACACACACACACAAGAAACTGACATAATGAGATGAACACAATATGGACAAAAGTCATTATTGTTCAATGAAGAGCTGGAGGTCAGCATCCGTCAGTGCTTCCACCAACAAACTTTTCGAGGCTCCTCATCATCCTTCGTTCTTTCAGCTGCTTGTCAATCGTCTTGATCATGATATTAGCTCTTTTCTTTTCCAATGTACTCCATCTTCTCTTTGGCAGGTACTCCATTTGGATATTCTTTGTGATGTCATCCAGCAAAGTTCGAAGCCCAGTTAATGTCCTATCACTAAACTTGTAGAGTTCATCTGATCGCATCAACCTTTTTCGCCCTAGGGTGTCAACATAAATGAATCCTTGAGGGTCTTGATATGCAGTGTATGGGTCCCTTTTCCTGATGTGGGGTTTGGTAGTTTCTAGCTTGGTGACGTTGATCTTCTTTTGGTAACTTTTGACTCCCAGTTGAAGATCTTTGACTCGCTTCTGAATAAACAAGCTTCTGGTGAACATTCTCAATGCTATTGCGAAGTCAGAAACATCATCACCTAAGATATTTGTGAGCCTGTTCTGAACAATAAGAAGCAACATGTCTTTGATGTCATTGATACGAAGTCGTGGGAAGTCGCCTTCCTTGAATGTGTAAAGGTCGTTATCGGCTCTTCGTACTTCAATCTCTTTCAAGTACCCATACCCATGCTTTCTCATTACCTCGAACCGAGTCACGGACAAAATCCGTTTGGTAGAGTACACATCATGTCTTGATTCAATGCCCCATGCATATCAATAGAAGGACTTATGTTGATCTCTCCAACGAGAAATACCCCAAAGTGCTTGTTTATCATAGGCGACTTTAACAGGAACCCATATATTTGGAACCATGTCTTTAATGCCTAGAAGATCATATTGAGCAGCCTTTATCTTTGTAATAGAAGTCATGTAGGTCATTGTCGAAACTCCTCCTTGCAGATACTTAAGATCATTGTTGAAGAAGTAGTCAACAGGTACTTTTTGACGATTTCCACTCATAACTAAAGGTAGGGGTTTGGTAAGATCAAATGAATAGTCACCGCCTTCTGGATTCTCCCAATCAAGTTTCTCCAATAAGGCTTTGTAACATTCTTCAAAGTCATACTCCAACTCAGTATAATTGGAACGAGTGCCTTTGAGAAGTCTGAATGCTGGCCCTAACAGGGTTTCTTGAGTCAGATTTATGATCTTTAGGCCGTTCATGATGTATACAGAGAAGTATATAGGAGTGCTCATCAATTCATCAAATGTATTTGATGGTTTATCAGCAGACGATGCAAGAGTCATTAATCAACTTTAAGTAGGTCCTTGTTGTGGAGTCTTTTCGTCATTCCAATCAAGATTAGTGGGTTCTTAAGGTCGTTTAGGTTTGGTAAACCAATCACATTTAGATACGGCCTTTCCCTTGGGTTCTTCATCATCCTTACCCGGGTTCTCCTCTTGATCTTGTGGGATATCCGAATCTGCAACCTCAAACTCTGGTTCCTCTAACTGAACAGACTTTCCAGAAGATTTTGATTGAGACTTGTCGCATTTGGATGAGCCAGACTGTGATTCTTTAGGTTTAGGACCTTTTATTGATTCTGCATCCTTGCTAGTCTTCCTCTTCTTCAACCCTCGGTCTGATCCAGCGGAAGGGTCTTCATCTTTATCTTTATATTTTTGGCTTCTATTCAACGAATACACTTTATCGTAAGTGGAGAAGAGAGTCTTGTCGAGATCATAAGATTTTATCAATCCGTCATATCATTCTCTATGTTCAGGAGCTGCCAGATATGATTTACTTTTATCCATTTTGTCAATCAGAATCTTCTTCAACTCAAATTCTGTAAGCATTGCAGCAACTTCATATGAAGATTGTGGTTGAGAAGACTCCTTGGCTAGAATAACATGATTATGTGACTCAGTAACCATTCCTCTGGCAAAATCTGAGGCAGTTGATTCTTGACTTGCTCTGTGATCCTTGCAGTGATTGATACCGAAAGGAAGTTCATGAATTCATCTCTGGTTGCTCCTAGCCTTGCGTCCAGATGTTCATCTACTAGAGCCGTCACTTGAGTTTTAAGAGGATCGTCATTTTTTAGTTCAGCAACTTCTTTTTCCAATGCTGTGACTCTGTTGTTGAATTGGAAGACTGATGTGAAATCAAGAAGTGTAGATGTAGGATTTGTTGCTTCAGTTATTGGTGGTGGTGTGGGTTTTGATTGTGGTGATGGAGGAGTGAAGGATGGTATTATTTGTGGGATGACGATGGAGTATATTGGTGAAGATTAAATGATAACCGAGACAGGTACTGTAAGGAGTGTAGGAGTTTGCTTACTTGGTACTTCATGATGGACGTGAACATCTATTGGAGAAACAATTTCTGCATCTGTATGGGGAATATCTAAAAAGTTTAAGAATTTAGCTGCCAAGTCAGATGAATAAGAAGAGGTAGTAACTGAAACTTCAGTCTTCTTAGAAACAATAGAAAGTGTCACATGAGCATCTTCTATGACTTGTGAGATCTCCGGATTTTCAATCCATTACTGGATGTTAATCTTTTTAGCATCGGTGCCCTCTTTTTGAATAAACCCTTTATCAGTATCAACTGGTTTATTTAGCCTTATATCCACATCATCATATAGCTGACTGGTAGTAAAATCCATCTTTTCATCTTCATCACCTTCAGCTTTATCAGCAATATTTGCTTCATCTTCATCATTAGAATCGTTAGACGATGTTCTAACAAACTCGTCATTCTTTTCATCAGTTTCATCCTCTTCTTCATTTTCTTCTTGATTAGACTCGGAACCCGATTCATTCTCATCCGTTTCATGCTCGGAATCCGACCCTTTTTCACTGTCAGATTGGGTATTTTTAGGGATGGCAAAAAAACTCAAACCCAATGGGGAAATCCAAAACCCGAAGTTTTTAGGACGTGGCGGGGTATGCTTATCGGGTTACGGGGCTGGTTTCAGGGCATTAACGGGGATTCTTATTGGGTTCGGGGCGAGGACGGGGCATAACATCCCCAACTCGCCCCTCCCCGAAACTATACATACATATCAATATATTATTTTCATATATTTTTATGTTAGTATTTACGTAATAAACCAATATTATCATATTTTTGTAGTATTATATCTTTGCAAGATTGCAAGTTGTGATTAATAAAAACTTTTTTGTGTAATGTTTTTAAAAGAAGTTTTGATTTTTTTAACGTGGATATAATTATTTATGTATAATTTCTTGAAAACTTATGAACGCTAATAATTATTATCTTATTAGTGGGTTCTTGATTATTCATATTATTGCATGTAATCACATTTGTAAAAAATATAGCATAAAAATATAAAAAACGAAGAACAGCGTGTATTTGGTGGAGCAATGCGCTCGTAAAGTCACCACGATAAGATCTCCAACGTGGATCGGAGCGGGTTTGGGGGAGCATCTCGCCCCAATGGAGCGCCCTGATAAGATCCCCATTGGGGATCGGGGCGGGTTTGGGGCGTGGTTTGCTATTCGGGTTTGTGGATGGAGGGTGGTCGCCCCGCCCCATTGCCATTCCTAGGTATTTTTATCATCACTATCATTCTCTTCATCACTTGCTTCACTTCTAGAATCTTGTTCATTATTGCTGTCGTCTTCATCATTTCCCTAAGATTCAGCTTCACTTTCAGATGATTCTTCTTCAATCACATCGGGAACCCCTGGTTTAACACCAGTTCCTTCATTTGTAATAGAAGGTTTGATCTTTGCAGCACTTGGAGCAGTTTTGGTAACAGTACCAGAACCACTTGGATGAGTCTTATGAAAGTCCCTCAAGCTCTTCCTTCGAACTTCTTCATATTGAGTTTCTTCAGTTAATGCCACATCAGATAGCATCTCAATTCCTTTACCTCTAGCAATATCCACCTTTTCCTTCCTTTTAGACAGTGGCATCTTAGGAGTTTCTCTAATGACAACACCTCTTACTGGAGCCTTAGTAGACTTCTTTGCAGATCTCTTTACTCTCTTTGACTTCTTCGTAGGTTATTCAGATGAAACTGGAACAGTAAAGAGTTAAGGAGATGCAGGCTTCTTGAACTTTCTCGCCTTCTTAGGATGTGTAGCTCCTGTAGCAAAATCAAGGTAAGTCTTGTAAGCTTTGGTTTCCTCCATCTCAAGACTGTTCAAAGATTCAGGAAGTATAGCACCATAGATTTGAGTTGCTTCTTTTGCAAAGATAAATCTTAAAGTGTTTATCAGATAGTCATCCTTGGAGGTGTGCATCCCGATTTTGTTTCTCTAGGAACTGTCTTATCTTGAGTAAGGAAGTAGTGAATGATAATTTTAGTGAATCGAGGGTAGTACATCTTCTCTTGCTTTTATAGGCTTTGTTGTCAATCTGGTAAATGAAATCTTCCCATAGTAGTTCAACATAGTCTACATTCTTCTGATGGTACATACCCCAAAGGATTTATGCTCTGGAGAGACGAAGCTTGTCAAGATCAGTTGTCTTTCCAGATAAACTTCTGTTAATAAGAGCAGCAAAAGTTCTCCAAGGTTGATGCATCTGATCAACAACAACATCATTGAGTAAATTAATTTCCCTAGTGTGACCAAGTTCTCTCGAGAAAGACACAATTTCTTCATTAGTAGGAAGTGCATCAACGTCTTGACCCTGTACTCTAGGGCAGATCTTAAAGATATCTCTGAAGATTTCCAAAGTGATTTTGAATCTCTTCCTTTTATTCATTTTGTATCTTTAGAAATTGTCATGCTTGTAAACAGAATTCTAGAATTGATGCATGTACACTTTTGGAACATCTGCAGTGATGAGAAAGGCAGAGTAGCATGGAGTGAGAGCAAGAGCATCCATAATGACTTAAAATGTGGGTTCTCTTTGTATCTTTCTAGGATTGAGTCTTCCGTTACATTTCCCAATGTCAAGTCTTTTCTCCTTTGGAACAAGTTCAAGATTAAGTTTGGCTTGTTGAGCAGTAATGAAAGACATGATTTTGCTAAGATTTGTCACATATAGTTCATATACAAGCAAATATATATATATCACTGAAAGACAATCTAGATTATGATGCATAATTATTGATGCAAGACTGATTTACACTAGGAATTATGCATACAGATACAAGGCAAAGCATTGACACACATGATAATTAATCATGAAACCAGGAGACACACATAATCGAACAATACACTAACTATAGGCAATCTATATAAACCAAGGCAATCACTAAAGATTTCTAAGGAAAACTAGACCTAAATTAATCACTAAGTGACAAGTTAAGGTTTAATTATGCTTAGATTAGGTAACGAGATTTGATTACCAAGATTACGAGATTAGTTCTTCTAGAAAAAATCATGTATAATTCGCCCTATATAAGTGTATAATTCGCCTGTGTTGACCCAAGTATATAATTCGCCTACACAATCATGTATAATTCGCATGTGTTAATCTACATGTATATTTCGCTTATGTATGCGTGTATACTTCGCCTGCATTAATACTAGTGTATAATTCGCCTATGTGTGTATGCATAGTTTGCCTGTGTTAACATTAGTGTATAGTTCGCCTATGTTTACATGTATAGTTCGCCTGTGTTAAAATTAGTGTATAGATCTCCTATATGAAAATGTATAGTTTATATGTGTAACACTTACACCAACATTTTACACCTTTTCAACCATCACTATTCATCTAAACATGATCACACATCATCTAGGAAACATTTTAACACATTCAACTCATGAATTAACTACAAAAATCATGCATTTTGACTTATTCGACATGTATGAACACGGATACTCAAGATATTTAAGATTTTAACAAACTAAGATGTTTAAGGACACTCAAATTCACACAAACATTAATTTAAGCAATTCTAAACCCAAACCCGTGAACCTTTACAAGTTCTTGCCCATTTTCCCTTAGTTCGACATCAAGAATCAACCAAAATGTATGAGTACGTTATCCCCATTAAAAACTGTTATAGGTACATCATCTAGACCCCTATAGGACTAAAATCCCTCAATCAATTTAGCAATTCATCTACTTTTTAGGGTGACAAAAGTTAGGACGAATTTTAGGGTTTTTCGAGCATAATTCCAAGATTAAGTCTGATATATGGAAGTTTTAACATTAAAACAAGTATACCTTAAGGTTTAAACGAAGGTTGGATTAGTTCTTGAAAGTCTTGAAAAATCAACAATGGAGGAAAAAAGGTGAGTGTGTTCGTGTGTGTATAAGAAAAACGGGGAAGGGGGTGTTTTTGTTTTAAAACTTTTGGGTTTTGGAAAAAATGCCCCCTGAGGTTTAGTGATACTTCTATTTTCCTAATAAATTTAACCTAAGGCAAAAAGTAGTTTCACTTATTGCAAAACTAGTCCCTAAGGGTTAATAATCAAGAATAAGTCTCACATTTTGCAATAATACCTTTAAAGAATTAAACACATAACAAATAAAGCCCGATTGAGTTAAAATTAATTAACTCCCCTTTAATTATTCACCCTTTATTGTTTAAAACTGTTTTCTTTTATCACAAATTGTCCTTTTTGAAGAAGATATTTGACATTTTCTCCCCCTCAAACAATGACCCGTTTTCTATTTAAAGAGTTGTAGTCGTTGTTTGAGTGGTCAAATGTCTTTGAAAATGATTTTTCTGATGAATTTCTAAAGCTGATTATATTATTTTTGAAAATCAACACCTAAGAAATAAGATTTCTCTTATTTTAACACATAAGCGCACTGACACGTACACTTATGAAATATAGAAAGCACGGGTTGTGATGCAAAGTAATCATAAGCCTTTGCATGGTCATAAAGTAGACCATGCCCGAGAATAAATTCCCGTTGAGAGGTCAAGTTTTCTTTTTGAAATACTTGCCTTTAAGATGATGACCGGGTTGCTATCTGAAATAATAGCAAGCCATTTTTGGCATGTTTTAAAAGCTTTTGAACTTCTGCTCGAACTTTATTTACAGCCTCGTATCATTATTAAATGACATTTCTAAGGCCGTAAATGTTATCGATTTTCAGAAGACATGCCAGAGATACATATTTTTTTTATTTTTCTGATTTTTTTAATTTTATTTTTGTAAAATTTTATAAAATAAAAAATCTTTTTAGATTTTTTATGTTTTTCTTTTATAATATTTACAGGATATGAGTTACACATCACTGTTGGTTCCTCTGCAGAACGTTTCAAATTTCCAGAGGACATGCTTCTCAAACCTAGCTTTTTGATCAAGAAGTTAAATCTATCTCGTGGCAAGGGTTTGGTGAAGATGTCAGCCAGTTGGTATTCAGTCGGGACAAAGTATAGCTCCACGATTCCATTCTACCACTTGCTCTTTATAAAATGGTAGTGAAACATCGATGTTGCTTAGCTGTGAGTGTTGAACATTATTGACAGGCATAAAGCAATCGCACTCTTGTTGTCGCAGTACAGAGGAATCTTATTGAATTGAAAACCATAATCTGTTTATTTGCTGTGAACGCTTCATAAAGATTTTTAATCATAACACCCAGAATAGGAAATATATTCAGCCTTTGTATTGAGATGGCAGTGCACTTTTACTTCTTGGACGACCAGCTAACAAGTTTGTCACCTAAGAACTGAGTGCATCCTGATGTACTACGTCTAGTGTCTTGACCAACCCGCGTGTTCTGCATTCTGCGCTATACTGTAAGAGACATACGGTTTTTCGAGTACAAAGAACCTTGTGAATGGTTCCCTTAAGGTATCGAAAGATCCGTTTCAACCGCTGTAAAGTGCTTTTCGGTAGGCTTTGCCTGATACCGAGCACATAAGCAGACTGCATAGATAAGGTTCAGGTCTACTGGATGTAAGTTCATAAGGGATCCAATTCATGCTTGGTTAAAGTGTAGCTCAATTGTTTCCCTGTGGATCTGCATACAGTGTACTTTTTCTACCAAGGGGCTTTTTTCCTGTTTTTTCTATTGTGTTTTTTGTGTCAACCAAATCAGTAGTAAGCAAACCATATTTTTTAACAATTTCAGAAGCATATTTAGATTGATTTTAAATTTGCCTCTGGGACTTGAAATTTTGTACATCCTAAAAAGAATGACATCTGCCCCTCATTGACATCTTGAACTTAGGTGGTCATCTTTATGATTAGCAAACTCTTTACATTATGCTGTATTAGTGGATGAAAAATTTTATATCGTCAAACATAAATTTGTACCAGTATTAAAGTCGTTATTAGTGGTGAATGGGGAATCAACTGCACCTTTAGAATATATGGTGTGAGATTAAGAAGCTTAAAGTATATCGTACCATGCCGATGGTACTGTTTGAGACCGTAGAGAGCCTTTTTAAGCTTGTACACATGCGATGGGTTGTCCTGATCAACAAATCCTCCTGGTTGAGAAACTGCCATTTAAGAATACCGTTTTGACATCCATTTGGAAAATCGTATATTTCTTTATGTGCTTGTCCTCTATATACCTCCGCTACGTGATGGCCTCTTATATCTGACGCGCTGTAAATGACGCTCTCGAAATCGCTCGCGCCCTCTTCTTGCTGAATCCTTGAGCAACTCGTACGCTATTCTGGCAACCGGTGCAAATGATTCCTCGAAATCGATTCCCTCTTCTTGCCTGAATCCTTAAGCAACTAGTCTAGCCTTATTCTTTAGTACCCCGCGAAACTCGTTTGTCTTGACGTTATAGATCCACTTTATTTGATCAACAACACTTTATCTGGACACGACACTAATTCCCAAACTTGTAGCCTTTCAAATTCATGATTTTCTTCTTGCATTGCATCGATCCATGATGGTTCGGTCATTGCTTGTTTGAAGTTCTTTGGTTCTACAGAAGTTAGGAAGGCATTAAAATAACACCACATGGCGTCAGTTTAGAGTTGCTTTCTTGTAGAGATAGAGCGAGAAGGATCGCCAATCACGTTTGCTATAGGATGATTTGTAGTCCATTTACCAAGGTATTCAAATAGAGTGTGGATTTGTCTCACATTCAATGATGATCCTTGAAAGTCGAGTCTTCATGAAGAGATTCATGAAGTGGATCATCATAAAAAATTGGTGTTTTTGGTGATTCTTCAAAGCATTGAGAAATGGTTGGAGAATGTTCTTGTTCTTGTGTTGATGTAATACTTGTTGATAGAGCATCCTGGTCAATGGAAGTTAACACAGGAGAATCGGATAAAACTACAGCTCTCGGAGCAGCAGCTTCTTAAACTAGAGAAACAACAATTGATGGAGGATTGAAGTATTCATCGAACATTGGTTGAAACAAGCAATCCCAATCATCTCTTTTTGGTGGAATACAAGGTTGTTAAGAAACAGTGTTTGGAACGAGTTCTGAACTGGATGTAACAGGAGTCATAGAATGAAGCCCGGGTCCTAAACTGAATTGTTCAGAAGCCATAGCTGTCAGCTCATCGAATGTCACATGAATCGTTTCTATAATTTTCCAGGATCTTTTGTTATAGATTCTGAACGCTTTCTTTGCGGGCGCGTAACCAACGAAAATACCAATGTCATATTTTGCATCTAATTTACCCAGGTCGTCATTGTCATTGGTAGGAAAACAGGGTGAACAAAAGACATGAAAGAATGATAAATTCGGTTTCTTATCTTGCATAAGCTCATATGGAGTTTTGTTGCATCGAAGGCGGATTAAAGAACAGTTTTGGGTGTAACAGGCTGTATTGATTGCTTCGGCCCATAAAAATAATAGAGCTTTAGAAAATATTAACATTGTACGAGCAGCTTCTATAAGAGTTCAGTTTCGCCTTTCGACAACGTCGTTCTGCTGAGGAGTGCGGGCAACAGATGTTTGATGCGAGATGCCAACATTTTCATAAAATTCACGAAGTGTCTGATTGACAAATTCGGTTCCATTATTTGTTCGAACATTACGGACAGTGGCATTCAAACGACCTTTCATATTTTTGATGCATTTGATGATGGCCTCAGGAGCTTCATCTTTTGTCTTGAAAAATCTGACCCAAGTAAATCGTGAGTAATCGTCAACAATCACTAAGATATACCTTTTCAAATTAATACTCGCCACACGCATCAGGCCACACAAATCCATATGCAAGAGATATAGTTTCTCCTGGTTAGTCTCTTAAGCTTTGGGTTGATAAGAGGATTTCTTGTTTTTCCTAATGCACATGCTGAATACAGATGATCTTTCTAAAATTTAAGTCTTGAAATGCCTCGTGCAAGACCGTCTTTAGCTAGCTTGTTAAGAGTACCAAAGTTGAGATGTGATAACCGATGGTGCCATAACCAGCTCTTAGTCTTTGACGCTTTGGATAGAAGACAGATCGGAGATGTTTTAAGCATGTCATCAAGAGAAATTGTGTACAAATTTGTGTCTCAGGATCCTGAATGTAGATCAACACCTTCTAAATTACGAATAAAGCAAGTGTTTTTCCAAAATGTGACTTCAAGATCAGCGTCGCAAAATTAACCAACTGAAAATAAGTTATGTCCAAGCCCCTCGACGTAGTATACTCTTGAGATAGTCATATTTCCCAGCTGATAGTCACCATACCCCATAATCTTTGCAATATGGTTGTTCTCGAATCTAACTGTACCCAGAAATTTACTAACAAAGTTCATAAGCTGAGAGCGGTTCCCTGTCATATGTTTTAAACATCTGGAGTTTAGATACCAAAGAACAATCTGGACAACCTATCATGACAAGAGAAGAAGACGATGGAATATCTATAGCATTGGATCCCCAAGTATGATTGGGTTCTGAGTTGTTAGCATTCTTATATTCTACAATCTTAGCCTTTTTACTCGAACCTATATTTTTAACATTTTTGGGTTTCCTACTGTAGACTTTAAGCTCTGGTTTTTGTGTTTCAACTGAGTCGGAAGTGGTTTTCTTAGGAGGCACTACGTTAGCTGAAGTGATCCTAGTTAAAGGGCATGAGTTACCAACTATGGTGAAAGTTCTGCCTGTTGGTTTCCACTTAAGTCCTACTTCAGTGAATACATGACCCGTAGGCTTCTAAATATTTTGTTTTTTTATGTTTCTTAGCAGATGTAGCACGGCTATTCACATTTTTCACAAAATCAAGAAGACACATATCATGAACACCATCAAACATAGATTTCTTACAAGTAGCATAAATAGACTTTCGCAATTTAAACAGTGAAAGCGATAACATCAACATCACGAATAGGTACAAACAACTTGGTCCTAGTTGGGCTTCAAGCTATTATAGAATCTTCAAGTTCCTACTTGTTATCTGCAGAGATCCTATCATTCCATTTATTCATAGGTCGTTAATCCGCACTTACTAGTCGAACACTTCAATCCTGTAGGAGACAACACAGGTGTGTTAGGAATCTGATGTTCACCGATGACTCTACCTAGTTTAAATGTAGCTTGAGTGATGCGGAGAGGTTCATTCAAACCTACCATTCTTGACAATTATTATGGATGAGAACAGTAAACCATTTATTGCCACTACGTTTAAATCGCATTCTGGCCAAAGTATCTCTAACATAACACCTAGTAAACTCCGTGAATTCGGATGGGAGCCCTGGGGTGCGATACAGCAAAGTCAACGCATTACTAAAGGCTAATTTAGCTTTAGCTTGTTTGACTATTCCTTGAAGAATATCACTTGTTCCTGATGTACGTTAAGTAAGCTAATTAGCTCCTTATTATCAATAACTTAGGAGCTAAATGATCTAAGTCTAGCTTGAACATTCATGAACCATAGTTGGTTTGTAATGGTATTTGTGCAGCGCAATATCAACAAAGTTCATTTCCTTTTGAGCTTTTAGGAGTGTGAAATCGTTTTTCAATGATGTTATCACAAAAACCTTATCTTGAATTTGAGCTTTTAAATCCTCATTTTCAGCAGATTTTAAGTTTAGTTTATCAATTAAAGAGTCATTCTGTTCTTTTGTACGAACACGTGTCTTTTTTATTGAGTCGGGTTGATCTTTAAAAACTTGTTTCACATAATTAATTTCTTTACAAAGACGCTCGTTTTTCGAAAGCAATTTTGCCATACTATTTTCCAGTTCTACATTCTTGGTCTCTATTTCACAATAATCATAATTGACATTCTCTTCCTTAGAATTTTCTCTCATTGATTTTATAATTTCCTTCAACTTACAAATGGTAGTGTCTTTGTCTTGTAGCTGAGCTTTCAAATCATTATTTTCAAAATATTCTAGAATTTCAAAAGCATTTTGATTATCATAAGATTTATCTTTTTGAAAAATTTATTGATTAAGTTGTATTGACAATTCAAGAGAAATACAATGTTTTTCAAGTTGGGAGTAACTTTTCAAAAGATCATTATGCGCATTTTGTGATTTCCAAAGCTCAGCATCAAGATTGAAACACTTATAACAAGATTCATTTATCTTTCTTTCCATATTCACAGATTCACCAATCAAAGACGTAGAATTCATCATAGTAAGAAGAACATCTTGAGACATGATTTGTTGTAAGATTCGATCATTTTCCAAAAGTAGTTCTTTCTTAGCAATTTCCAAACATTGTTCGTCAACTGAAGACTGTTGAACAACAGCTTCCATTTGGTCAAAAATTGTTTGTACTTCCATTATTTCATTTAGAAGATCTTTATTAAACACATTGAAGATGTCTTTTAAAGATTTTAGAAATGGAATAATTTCATTGTTAAAAACAGCTTTAGTATGTTCAAACCCCCATTCACCTTTTGTACGAGCATCATGTGTTGTCCTCTTCTTCACCACAGAGTCAAACTGGGCGAGGTGGAATTTAAGCTTTTTAAGGCTTGCATTTACCAAGCTCACCTTAGGTAGTTCACTAGGAACTTCCACTTTGACAGGTGATATATTAGAAGATTCAATGGTAGGATTGTATATACGAAACCAGAAAGCTTGTTCAGCTGCCAATTCCTTTTGTGGAGTAAAACGTTTCCCAAAATCTTCATATAGTCTATTTAATTTTTCATAATCAATAGGTTTATGAGAAATGTTTTGTTTAATAGCCTCTGGATCCTTTTCTTTTTCAGACATTTTTTATCGACTCTCTTCTTCCAAAATTAATGTCTCTTCATCATCAATCACAAGCATAGCAACATGTTTAGCAGAAATAACAATACCATCATACAAGGTTGGTTTAATCCGCTGAGCTTTCTTGAGATAAAACGGATTTTGATAACCTAGAGCTTGTTTGTGAATATTATCATAGAAAGCTTGTGGCTTAGTTAACATGTGCACTGTTTGAGTAGATTGACCCACTTTAAAAATAATATTATCAAGTTCCTTTATCTTCTTTTTCCAAATCAATTTCATTTTTCATATATTTATTTTCATTTTCTTTGGATTCATTTTTGAAAACAATGAATGTTTGCAATGAAGATTCCTTTTCTTTGATTTGTTTAGAAAGATTTTGCTCAAGTGGGTCAACTTGTTCTTTGTGCAAGCTTCTCTTTAATCATATCATCCATTTGAGAATCAATCATTTTTTCACGACTGCTTAAATCAATATTAAGATGTTGTTCAAAAGTTTTGACTCGTTCTTTATATCTCTCTAGCTCAGCGGTTACTGATTCATTATTATGTTCCTTGTTAGACTTTTTCCAATTATTTACATGATTAATCATTTGTTCTGACATTTGTTCAATTACAGATAAGATCATTGAATCTTGTTGTGCCTGCAAATTAGTATCTTGAATAGTTGCCTGTTGTGTTTCTTGCAAATATTAAGAGTACGGAATGATATTGCTATCACTTGTTATCTCATTATCTATAACATCCACAACTGAAATTTGTTCAAAATCCTGCATTGCATGCACACTTTGATTTTCCATATCATTAAGATAGGTTTCAGAATGGGGTACATCTGAGATAACGTCATAACCATAGTTGGAAATATTAGCTATGAGAACCGCTTTTCCATTCGAGATATCATCACAGTCAGAATCATAGGTATCCAGATCCTCGGTCTGAAAAACAGAATTGTATGGAATTATTGTCTGAACAACTTGACCGTCTGGAACCCATGGATCTGCAAGAAATGCGAGTTGCTCTTCATCTAAAATTTGTCCAGCTTCCTAAGCTTGAGCTAACAATACTTTATCCTTATACCATGCTGCATTCCTTGGTCGCTTAGGCTGAGTGCATTTCCTAGCCATATGTCCTTTACCTTGACAGTTGTAGCACTTAACAACCCTTGCCTATCCACTTGCATTGTTTCCTCCAGAACTAGTAGCATTACTCTTATAACCAGTACCAGAATAACTTTGACCTTGTCTCCCCTGAACTTGTTGCACTGTGACCCTGCCATCTTGAATAGTGGCTTGGTTTCTTGGATTCAATGAAGTTCTAAGTTGATTATTGGTTGAGGGGAACCTTGAGGAAGCTACAGATGTTAGAAAAGCCATTGCCTTATTGAGACAAGCAATTGGATCATCTCTTGGAGAGAATATCAGAACAGCAAGACCTGAGTCCACAAGAGGTGACTCAGTCATAGGTTGTGTAGAAACTTGAGGTGATTGATAAGCAATTTGTGGAACAGATAAGGTTTGATGATTCATTTAAGATTGATATGGATATAATGGTGGAACGGATGAATGATTGAATTAAGGTTGTGATGGATAAGTAGATGAGTAATGTTGAGTGGGATGAATTGATCCATATTGAGATGGTGGAAACTGTTGTTGAAGTTGAGGATAGTTGTATGAAGACTGATAAGTGTTAAAGTGAGGTGGTGTCATCTGTTGATTTGCAACAAATGCAAGTGGATCTTGATTGCGTTCACGTAGAAGACGGACTTCATTTGCATGGAGTTCGTGTTGTTCAAGATATACATGAAGCTAATCAAAGTTGGTAGTATGCAAATCTTTTACAAGCTTGACATCAGTCACAAACTTACTCCATTCAGGTGGAAGACTATTTAAGAACTTGGTATTAACTTGAAATTGCTCCATTTTCATATTATAAATGTTCATGTCATTAATCAACTGAGTGAATCTCAAGTAATACTTATGAAGTGATTCCCCCTTGATGTGAGTAAACTTATCAAATGCATCATATAGTTTACACTATCTTTCCTGCTTAGTCAAAGAGGTACCTTGCATTAGTAATTAAACTCTCTCCCATAAATCTTTGGCAACTATGTGATGATTAAAAAGTGAATAGATATCAGCTGGTAGACCTTGAAGAATGATATTGGTTGCCTTCATATCACAATCAGCTTGCATTTTCTCAACAGCAGATAATTCAGCATATTTATTTGTTCTAGTCACCCTATTTTCTTCAACAATAGGCCAAATGAGTGGACCGTGTTCAACTGATTCAAGTATCATTCTTCCGTGCTCTCTGTTTTGCATGTATAATTTCATTCTACTTTTCCAAGAATCATACATGTCCTTGTCCAACATAGGTGGACGATTGTCAGCACCGGAGAGTATCATGTACTCAACAAGAGTATTCTTTTGTCCAAGTGGAATAATTGAATCCATTTTAATGTGATAAGATAAAAGATGATCGTACAGTGATTGGAGGTTGTTGTGTTAAAGTGGGGTTTGATTAATGAAATTAAGTCTTTGGAATACACGGGATTTTACAATTCTTGATAAAACCGGGAAATCAAGTTTTCATGGGATTTTACAAATCAAAGAACAACCGTATAATTCACCTAATAAAAGCGTATAAATAACCCAAGCAAAGCATATAAATCACCCAAGAAAATTATGTATAAACCGCCTGAAGAAAAGAACGTATAAATCGCCTTTGGGAATTAACGTATAAATCGCCCTTGGAATTTACGTATAAATCGCCTTTGGAAATAACGTATAAATCGCCTTTGGGAATTAACGTATAAATCGCCCTTGGAATTTACGTATAAATCGCCTTTGGAAATAACGTATAAATCGACTTTAGAAGAAACGTATAAATCGCCTTTGGAAGAAACGTATAAATCTCCTTTGGAAGAAACAAATAAATCGCCTAAAGAATTAACGTATAACTCGCCTTTGTAATTAACGTATAAATCGCCTGAGTAATTAACACGTATAATTCGCCTGAAGAGAAAACGTATAATTCGCCTGACCAACTACCTGTACTTTGCCTGAACAAATACGTATACTTCTCCTGAACAAAAAAACACGTATACTTCGCCTTTACGTATAATTCGCCCAATACACTTCGAAACTCAAAAACCAAAAATATTAAAAAGACTCACTTTTTGACGTTTTTACCCAAATTTTCTTGTACTTCTTACCTATCTAAAACTATTAGAACCTTAAAAACATAAACTTAAATGTTTTTAACACGAAAAAATTGAAATCAAGATTCTTGGTACAAAACCCTTTTCCTAACCAAAAAGACCCAAAAAGATGAAATTTTTTATGGTTTTTCAAAGATTTTCTTGTATTTCTAGCCTAAACTAAGATAAATAAGGAAGAAAGTTTAAAGCTTTATGGTTTTTAAACCCTCAAAAGGTGAAAACCTCTTGATAGGTTCGAACCAAGATACACGAGTAAACAAAGGTAACAAACGCACACAAAACCTTCACAAACACCTCATGGCTTTGATACCAATTGTAGAATATCTTAACACATAAAGTATGAGATTCGTTTAGGGTTTTTAGAGAGAGAAAGAGGTGGTTGGATGAACACTTAGAGAGAGAAACAAAGAAAGGTAAAAGGAAAATATTAGATTGCAAAATGAGAAATTAAACAACCAACACTCTCTCCATGTGTGGAGAGGGTATAAATACTCTTAGCTATGGCCGGCCATGAGCTAAGTCATGGGCTTTCCATGAGCCTTTGGCCCTGTTATCTTACTAACATTACATTTGATTAATCTACGAGCTATGACTAACTATATTGGAAGTGGCAGATCCTTTTTGTATCCTAACACACATTATACGTGACAATGAATTACAATTCAATGACTGAATAGACATTTGTAAATTATTTGTGGCGTCTGATGACATTTTTTTGAGGTCTATGTGATGAATGAATAAGTTTTAAGATAAGAATGAATGATATTAGAGTTTTGTTAATAATTTGGATAATTATGTCATATAATTAAGGAGTATATCTTGATAATTATGAAGTTTCAAACAAATTTCAAAATTAAATGCTATATGTGTGTCCATGTCATCATTGACGTGGCATACAGTCACTAAATCATATTTATACACTCATAATTATCCCCATATATATATATATCTAAAACCCATATATAGGAAGGATGGTGAAAGAGTGTCCTCCAATGAAAATTCAGCAAAAAGCCACCTAAATAGCTTGGCTGCCACGTTGGACCAAATGGGCGACAAAAAATAGATTCACAGTTCTCATTTAATATATCACTCAATTAAAATAAAAAACTGTCCTAGATCCCGTACAAAAAATCAAATCACTATCAAATTCAAAAAAATCCTTACCTTTTATCATTCAAAATAAAAAAACCCCAAAATAATCTGTCGCCACTTAAAAAAACAACACCCAAAGGATTTAAAAAGTTGTTGATGCATCGAAATAAAAATCACACCACTTCAACCAACCATCACCAATGGATCTTCTGCCTTATTTATCTCCTTAAGGTTGTTTTTTTAATGTTTATAATTCATTTTTTTAATGTTTATATTAATTACGAATATATTGGTTTCTTTGAATATATTGATTTTTAATGTTTATAATTCATTGGGCCATCTATTTTTTCTGGTAAAGGAGTTGATATCTGTAAACAAATGTTGCAACTTTGTTACTGTCATTTATATGTTGCAACTCATTTTCACCAGGATTTTGAATTTGTTTGTAAACTCACTTTTGAAATTATGGCTTAACTGGTTTATTATTGTTTGTTTATTTAGTTTTTCATGACGTGTTCACTTTTATTGTAAACTCATTGTCGAAATCATGGTTTAATGATATAGTTTGTAATTTAAGTGAGGTGAGCGATTTTTCAATTAAGTGGGTAAGAAGCAAAGAGCATATGTAAGTTACTTTTTTAGTTGTACATTTTTGCCTTGCTCAGTGTAAT
>BQNB010033519.1:2451-52261 GCA_026074375.1 Tanacetum coccineum
GGTTTCCATTGCACGAGTCATTGGGGAAACGACCCGGGTGATCATACTTGCCCGGTCTAATATACGTATTATATCTTATATTATATATATTTTTGAGAGTGAATTTTATCAAGGTAACTTGGTAACTTTCTTAATTACTCTTGGGATTATATTATTTTATATTATTTTTTACGTGTACAAAACTACGAATCACTTGGTCACTAATACCCTATTAAGGACATAACAAGCAGTACTAACTACTTCCGCCCAAAAAGTGTTAGGTAAAAATAAATCTGCTAGTATTGTTCTAGCAGCCTCAATAAGGGTCCTATTCTTTTTCTCAGCAACTCCATTTTGTTGTGGAGTTCTGGCATTACTGTATTCCCTCTTGATCCCTTTTTGACCAATAATTCAAAATGTCCCTGTTCTTGAAGTCTGTCCTTTATCACAATTAATAGTTTTTAAACTTTTTGATTTTATGGTTCTCTAATTATCTTATAAAAGTCCTTAAGGATTGCACTAGTTTCATCCTTAGTTCTTAAAAAGAACACCCAACTAAATCTGCTAAAATCATCAGTGATAACCAGGTAATAAGTCTTATGGTTTATGCTCCTTACAGATGTGGGTCTAAATAAGTCCATATGCAAAAGCTGTAAGGGCTGACTAATAGAGCATACTATTTTGGCTATACAGGAGGCCTTGTGTTGCTTTCCTTTCTGACAAGAAACACAGGTGTGGTCATTTTAAAAAATATTTGAAGGTAAATCTCTTACAATGTTTCCCTTTACAAGTTTGTTTAAGTTTTTAAAGTTAACATGACCCAACCTCCTATGCCATTTGTTAGATTTATCAAATGTGGCCTTTGCAATCAAACAAGCCAAAACTTCCAGAAGAAACAATGTTCTCTAAGTTGAAACTGTACATATTGTTTTGTCTAGGGATTCTAAGTAATACTTGATTTTCATCAGGCAACTTAAAGTCAGAAGACAACACAAGACATTCAGTGTCTGTGAAGAGAACCTTATTCTTCTTGTCACACATCTGTGACACAAAAAAGAGATTGAAATGATGTAGTTATTTCACAAAGCACATATCCTCAAAATCTAACTTTCCTGTTTTTATTTTACCTTTACCAGTTATGTAGCCTTTACTTCCTCCAAAAGCAACAGGGCCACCATTATAGTCTTGATATTCAACAAGGTAAGCCTTGTTCCCAGTCATGTGCCTAAAACATCGACTATCAACAATCCTTTTGTTCTTTAAAGCTCTTTGTAGATTATCCTGCACATCAAATAAGAGAAATTAGTTTCTCTTAGGGACCCAAGTCATTGCTGACTTAGGTCTGCCTGGTGGATCTTTAAAATTAACATTTTTACTAAATCTTGATCCACTATTGTATTTGGAGACTTTGTTCTAGTAATGTCTTTTAGGTCTCCAATTACAACCTGCTAAGGACTTAACAACAGTTTCCCTTATGCCCCCAACAACACTAACTGCTTTGACATCAGTAGTATTAACTTTTTGATTTGAAAATTTTGCTTTTGGTGCTGTTGTTCTATTAAATAGGCTTCTAATAGGTGAATGAGACTTATAAAAATTATTTCTTGGTCTAATTTCATTTACATTGGGTCTAGCAGTATTAACTTTCCTAGCAGTACTAGTTGTTGCTGCTTGACTAGACAGATTTTATCTAGCAGTATTAACTGGAAATATACCAGTTTTAGTTAGTATTGCTTTTGGAACAAACTTGTTTTGGTGATTAAATCTTTGCACATTGTTCCACACTGGTCTATTCTTCCCTTGACCAGTACCCTTACCCTTCTTTTTGTTCAATTCAATATGTTTAGCCATTCTTTTCTCATGAAAATCACAATCTCTAATAAGATGACTAAAACTGCCACATACAAAACATGCCTTTTTAGTAAACCCATATCCCAAACCCAAATTTTTGGACATTAAACCATTCCAGTCTCTCTTGTCATCTTTAGGACTTGGACTATATGTGTTTTGTTCTTTAATATTTTCCCTAGGAGTTTTTACATGCTTAACAGTATTAACAAAAGCAAAATTAGGTTTTTCCTATTCTTTTGAAGGTTGAATCACATATTCATCATCACTGTCTGACTTATACTCCTCAATGTTAGGAGCATCAGACCAAACTTTAGGTTGACTAAAAACTTTGGGTTCAACTACAACTGGTTCAGACACAAATTCAAGTGTTTCTACACTAGAATTGGACACACAAGAGTCGAAATTACTGGTTTGAGTATCAGATTCACTAGTTATAGACTGTTTTAGACCATATGTGAACATAGAATCATCTACTTCTTTATCAGGTCTTGAAGGCATGTAATTTCCTGTCATTGGAGAGGGAACTGCATGCATGCCTTCAACATTTGCGAATCTATCATGCACAAGACTATCTTCTACATCACTTAACCTACTGTCAAATACACTTTGAAAAACTTCATTTTCATAATTTAAGACACCATTATGTACTTGATCTCCATACCCAAGCCCAGATTTGTCCCTAGTACTCATCTGACTATTTAGCAGTTTACTAAGGCCTTTAGAAGAACTTTAAAAATGTTCAAGTTTGGTTTTTAATTCTTCTTTTTCTTTTACAGCTTCTACTAATAGTTTCTTATGATATGTAAGCACATCAGTTTTATCATCTAAATCAATTTTCATAAATCTAATCTTTTCCTCATACCAAAGTTAATTTTTCTGATGAGCAACTAATTGAGCCTCTACCTTTTTTAAAGCTTGAGTATAGGCTTGGATTTCAATACTAGCATCACCAACTTGTTCCACTTGTTCATCATATAATTTTTTAAGTTTAGCATATGATTTGACACATTCTTTTGAACAAGATTTTACCTTAGTGTCTAAGCTTGAATTGCTGTAAGCCATCGTAGCAAAGTTTTCTTGTTCATCCTCTGCATGACCAGTCCAATCAACACCTTCTCCATCAAGAGTTACCAAAGCTTTAGGTTCCTCCTGTTTTCCAGGTCTCCTCATATTGTCTTTTGCTTTATATATAGTGTTCCCTGCATCTCTTCTTTTGCTTTCTTGATTTCCTTTTGATCTGCACTCTCTAGCAAAGTGCCCTGTGTTATGGCAATTGAAGCACTCAACCTTGGTTTTGTCAAAGCCAATGGGTTCCTTAGCATCAAACTGCAGCCTTCTCCATGTCTTTTTGTAAAACTTCTTCAATCTTATTGAAATCATGGCTACTTGCCATTTCAAGTCCATCTCTTCTAAATCAAACTCATCAAGCTGCTCCAGATCCTCATGATCCAAATATGGACCACTAGATTGATTTGCAAAGAATGAGTACATGAGTTTATCAGTGTATGATGAAGAGTTTTCCCTTTGTGAGTTGTAGCCAGAAGAAGTAGAAACACCATAAGCAGTACTAACATCATTAGTACCGCTAGTGCTTTCAGAAGAAACAAATGCGACATTCTGTACACTAGAAGATGATCCAGTAGAGCCTTTAACATCAGACTCAAAGACTCTAAGATTGTTATAGAGATCATCAAAATTAAGACTATCTACTCCTGGTTTGGTCCTCATGACAAAGGATACTTGTGACCAGGAAGAAGGTAAAGACCTAAGGAACTTCTGATTAACATCTTTAGTGGAGACACCTGCACCATGAATCTCAAGTTGACTCAAAAGACTCTTAAACCTGTCATAAACTTTGTGCAGTCCTTCTGAGTTGGATACAGAAAAGCCTTCAAATTGTTGCTTTAAAATGTATTTCTGCATCTTCTTTGATTCATCATTGCCACCAAATCTGGATTTGATAGCATCCCACATCTCTTTAGCATCAGTCATCTTGTGAAAATTTTCTAAATGGTCTTCTGGTAAAGCCATAAGTAAGGTGGTCCTTGCCTTTCTTTCTCTTTCTCTAGCTAAATTTTTTTTAGCAGTTTTAGGAGGCAGAACCTTTATTACTCCATTTGTATCTATTGAAACACTTACATGACCATTTCCTTTTTGTATGACTTCCCATATAGGATAGTCTGTATGGCTCAAGTAATGTTCCATTTTTATGGCCCAAATGTCATACTTACCTTTCTTTAGAATAGGGAGTTTAATGGTTGACACAGTGTGAGGGGCTTGTTGTGTTGGTGTTTGTTGTGGTGGTGGTGGTGGATGATTTTCATCATCTGATCCTGCCATTGAATAGATCTGAAAGGTAAAGTTTTATTACTGATGTGTTTGGGTTCTTCTTACTCAGAGTTTCTCTAAAGGCTCTGATACCACTTGTAGATCCCTGTCTTAATAGATCTTTCTAGCCTGTTAAGGGTGGTAGCCAATCTGGATAGATCCAAACTAACTACAAGAGAAACAATGACTATGAACAATATAAGCTATGCGGAAACTAACTTATATTGCTAAGAAGAACAATGAATAAAACAGAACTTTGATTACTATTAATCTGCTAGGTTACAGATTACTAACTATTAATATTTGTGAAACTTGTGTATGAAACCTTATGTTATGTCTAACTAGTGCCGTAGGGTTCCTTTTATACACCAAGGAAAACCCTAATGGGCTTACAAAACGTGTGAAGAGATAATGCATATCTATTCCTATAATAACTCATGCATATCTCCTAACAGTACTAACTATTATATGCTAGCAGTACTAACTTACTACTAACAACACTAACTATACTGGCAGTACTAACAATGTACTGGCAGTACTAACTATTTATAACTAACAGTACTAACTACTTAGTCTATTTTCTTGAATCTTTAGCATTCTTCACCAGCAGCACTAAGTAGAACTGGCAGTAGTAACTTGTATAAGTAGCAACACTAAGTTGTAGAAACTTCTGAAACCCAACATAAATTACGAGATTTGACCATTTAAGGACCCGACAAGTGACAAAACGCAACTAGGATCCCCTTTGGATTCCTAGCCGTGTTTGAGCCCCATACGGGACAACAAGGCTACATTTTAGCAACCATGTCCCAAGTGGTACCACCCCAAGTTGACTTATGTATAACAAGTTCTCACACACATCTCATTTCATTCCAAACACATACAAAACTTATCCTTCCTTTCTCTCTTGTCTTTTCCAAAAACACACACCACACACACTTTTATTTTTATTTTTGATCTAGAAACATGAGAGTTTGAGTGCTTTCGGGTTGATTCTAATAGGCGTGGGTTCATTAAAACAACGTTTGGGTTGTCGGTTTAGTGTATAATCTCATTTTCAAAACCCTCTTTGTAAGTCATCTATTTCTCAAATATTCTTGTACTTTTAGTAATGTTATGATGCATAGATAATAGTTGTACGGTGCGTTTGTTAAAAATCGAAAGCTAAAAGTTTTAAAATAAATACTAAGGGGTGTTTGTTCGGTTCGACATGGGTAAAAAGGGAACAAGGAAAGACCATTTATTATTTTGGACGTGATGGTTGAATAACATTTATATACTAAGTAGCTTAGTTATCAATTAGCTTAAGAGTAAGCTTTCGAAAAGCTTATTATAGCTTATTCGAGACTTATTTAGTTTCGACTAGAAAGGGGATTGTAAGAAAAGTGATTTTAGATATTACCTATACTTGTCATATTTTTATAAGCATACTATGGTAGCTTATTTTGCGAACTGGAATAACTAATAGCTTATTTAGCTTATTTATAAGCTTCGAATAGCTTGTTTTGGAGCCTATATGCTCACGGCATAAAGAGGGAAGACCAATGGGGTACTTTTGGTCATTTACCTCTTTTGCCATATTTTTGTTGCTTGTTGTAGCTTATTTTGGTAACTAAAAGCACTTATAGCTTATTTGCGTATTTTCAAAACTTGCATGTCTTGTTTTGGGCTTATAAAACCCACGGCCCAATAAGCCCCAATAAGTAGTGGCTTATTGTGGACCTTATTGTGGTCCGACTTATTTTTATGGATTTTGTTTATAGCTTATTTTGATATTTAAGAACTTGTGTAGCTTGACGGCTTAATAATAAGCTACGGATAGCTTATTATGGGCATAAAAAGGCCACGGCTTAACAAGCTAGGCCCAAACCATGACTTTGTCTTGGTCCGTGAGCCTTGGCTTCGTTTGTGGATTATGAAGTACCATTCTCTTGTGCTGTTTGTGGTACAGATACCCATGAGTTACCATTCTCTGTGACCTCCCATAGAGCATAGTCTTGTACCTGGAAGTATTGCTTGATTCTTATCACCCACATCTCATACTCACCTAGTTTGAGTATGGGTAGCTTAGCAGTAGTATTACTCTGTGCAGATTCAAATTCCATAACTTCTAGATCAAAGTTTCAGAACACAAGGCTCTGATACCACTTGTTGATCCCAACTAGATCTTGCAAACCTTGTAAAAGGGTTAGTTGTATTGAATAGATTCAAGACAACTATGCTAGAAACTTTGTTGATACTAAGAGTATGCGGAATCTACTCTTTAGTACTTAGAAGAATATCAATGTAATAGTAAACTGTGATGCAGTAGAATGAATGAACAATGAATATAACCAAAAAGCTTCAATATTATTATGATGAATAATACGAGTACTCTGTCTAGTACTAGGGTTTACAACCTTGAAGCTACAAAGAAAGACTGATTGATGTGTATCTAAACCATAACCTAGGATCTCCTTTTATACACCAAGGAGTCCTTTACAAGATAACTATGAATCTTCTAAAACATTAAGCTTATATGCATATCTTTCTAAATATATAGAATATACACAAGATAACTAATACATATCTTTTAACACGTCTTTACACCTCTTCACACGTCTTTATCTTCATGCAGTCTTCAGTCTTTATCAGCAGTATAAATCCCTTCAGCAGTGTTAAGTTTAGTACTAGCAGTACTAACTTATACCTAGCAGTACTAACATTCTTCTAGCAGTACTAACTGGTTTATACTGCCAGTTATGACTTAAGCAGTACTAACACTTTGACTTGGCAGTACTAAGTCTAATGAGTTTAATTCCCAACAATCCTCCCCTAAACTTGTGATTTACCTCCAAATCATCAAGTTTCTTGAATTAAACCTTTCTGAGAGGATTCTTCCAAACATTCTTCTACTTCTGAAGTTGAGACCTTATAAACCTGAGAAGTTCAAATGCCATTTCACTTTCTTGATCAACCTCTAGTCTTCTACTTAACATCCTTGAAAGCATTTCTTGAGTAAGAGGATATTTCTTCTCTATCATCATGTGAATAGCAATTCCAGTATGCATCAGCAACATATGAATTCCACATGAGTCAAATAATCTCCAGCTTATCAAGTTGTAGTCCTGTTGATTCTTCCATATTTCATCATCTTCATTAGGCTCAAATAAGATCTTCAGATCTCCCCAAAGTAACAAGTCATATCCTTCTGGACTTGTTGTATCATACCTTTCTTGTACCAGTCTGTGTAGATCCAGGACATCTTGCCTATCAAAATCATCAAGCATTTCACTGAATATTTTGTAGTTTTTAGAACTTCCATCTCCTTTGATGATTTGATAATACATCATATTTTCTGTCAAGACATGTGTCTTCCAGTCAACTATTGGGTATTTAGTAGCAAGAGACTCAACATCAATAGCAATATCATCCCTTAGAACTACATCCATACTATCTCTAAGCTCTTTCTTCTCAGCATCATCCTCTAGTTTCTGTTTCTTGGCATTGTCTTTATCAGAATCTTCTCTTGATCTCTTTTTACTAGACTTTTGTTGAAAATTAAATCCAGGTCTCTTCATCACTTCCTTTTCAATCTCAGAATCCTTAGGTACAAAAGCATTATTTTGATCCCATACTCTTTCAAATATAGGTCTAATATCTTCATAGCTCATACCCTTGAAATGACTCAGCTTGTATCCTCCTTGATTCTTCAAATATATACACATATTCTTCCTTACTTCAGCTTTAGAGAAAGATCTGTTCTGAACTGCATGATATCTTAGAACAGCAGGATCACTCCAATCAATATCATGGGCTTGATCAGCTTCAGCTACAACTTCTTGTTCTTGTCTTGCTCTATCAAATTCTTCTTGTAACTGTTTAGCTATTTCTGCATCCCTAGCAATCCTTTGTCTTTCTTCTTCATTAATCTGTTCTTGCAATCTAATAGCTTCTTCATGCCCAAGTCTTTCTTGCTCTAATTGCTTCTTTGTCTTCTTTTGAACAGATTCATCTTCTTTCATAATAGCTTTTCCTTTATCTTTTCTCTTTTCTGCACTCCTTCTGATATACACTAAATTTTCAGCAGCAGTACTAACTTCAGGAGTCGCACTAGCAGTACTAACTGATATGTTAGCAGTACTAATTTCTTTTTCACCCTTTTCACCACTACCAAGATCTCCCACTAGCTCAGTAGGCTCTTCTTGATCTAAAAGTATCTCAGTATCAGCATTAGTCCTCCCTTGAATCCCAACATCCTCTTGAATCTATGAAGTTTCTTATCTTGTACCAATGAAATAGAGGTATTTTGATCAATCTCAGCAATTCTCCTCCCCTATTTGGAAGGATCCTCAAAATCTTCTTTAGTATCAGATATAACCACTCTTGCCCTTCTTCTAGGTTGCCTTGACTTAACTTTGTGTTCCAACTTCTTCACCCTCATGATGAGCTTAGTGTAAGCATTACTATATACCTTCTTGGTGTGCTTTAAATCTTGCTCCAAGCTTGCCACTTTTGTTAACAATTGTGTACAAAGAACCGTTAATTCAGTAAGTGTCATACTACCCTCATCACTTCCAGGTGTGTGACCTCCTAGGAGAGGTGAATCATGGGGGTGGTGTAGGTACCCTGAAGGGTGATGAAAGTGGTGGTTGTGAGGTGGATGGAGTAGTAATAGGTATGTGATGGGACTCAACTGGGACTGTTGATCCTTCACCCTGCTGAATTGGACTTTGAACAAGCATGCTTGAAAATAGTTAAATGTTTACCCCTATATAACCCTTGGAAACCATTCTCATGTTGCTGAATAGTTTTTGTGTGAGGGTAGGAGCAACATAAGTTCTTTTGTAAGGTAGAAGCAATCTCTGATGTTTGTTCAAAAGAATTTGAATGAACCTAGGATACATCAAAAATTTAGACCTACTGTCTAAATTTTTAACCATGCCCTTAAAAATCATTTTAGAAAAGTTAAAAGTCCTGTTTGTGGCCTGGCAAATGATAACAGTTGCTATGTTGCTACTAAACTGCTCCCAAGCAGTCTTTTTAGGGCTTAAGCAATGAAGAATAATATGTATTAAGAATCTCCATTAAGGGGAAAAGTGACCCTTTTAGAAGGTCAATTTGTCATAATCAGAAGCATACCCTATAAGAGCAAGCTGCTCAAAAATTTTAGAATTAGGTAGTGAACTAATACCATCAGCATCTTCTAACTTGAGATGTCTTCTAAGAGATGCTTCAGTTATAGTTTTGAGTTGGCCATCTATGGTTGCAGTTATTTCTACTTCTTCATCTTCAAGTGTGTTTGTAGAAGCAGTTTGCCAAAACTGTTGAATGAGTGAAGTATAAATATTAGGATTTTCAGTTAGAGCAAACTTTATGTGACTTATGTTGAGGAAATCTACTATCTTTTGAAAATCTTTACTTCCTTCTGGTTTGAGTAAGTAAGCAACCATGTTGTGGGTATCACCGAATTCCAAATTAGCCATGATTGATGAAGTTATGATAAGGGTTATGGGTTTATGTTTGTTGATGAGAATATGAGAGTTTGGTAAAGTTAATTGAAATTATGTAGAGAGCACTTAGGGTTTTGATTTGACCGACTTAATAAAATTGAATCTTTTTCTCAAAGAAACCTTATAAGAGAAAGAAATATCAAGAGTTTTCCAAATCATAGACCCCTATAAGCAAGTTGTTGGCGGAAATATCGCAACGGCTATTAATTAATTAAGAAAAATCTGTTATACCTCAAACAGTACTAACGGTCACCCACCAGTACTAATTTTAGCCTAATAGTACTAACTTTAAGCCCAACCGTATTAACTTTACCTAGCAGTATTAAGATATGCCTGGCAGTACTAACTTAATACTGGCAGTATTAAGTTTATGCCTAGCAGTATAAACACCAATGCTGTTTCTAACAAGCATTTCCATTATAAATTTAGATTCTCACAAGCTCTCTTTCTGTTTTTCATCTCACAATTTCTCTTATTTCTTTTTCTCACTGAAACTCTCTGTCTATTTTTCATACTCACATCTCTCTTTTTATTTTTAAGCTCACTGAATCTCTTATTTCTTTTGACTCACCAAATCACTCTTTCTGTTTTTATATCACAAATCTCTTTATTCTTTTGAGCTCACCAATTCAGATAGTTTTGTACAATGTGCCATCAATTCCATAAGTTTCATACTGTCCTCTCCACTTCCAAGTGTGTAAACTCTTGAGAGAGGTGGATCATTGGACTATTTAGATGTAGTCTCAAACCTAGTTTGAGCATCTACACCCCTAATATGATGTCTTGGCACCTAGGACCACTACCTGAACCAATTCCCTAAGGAATTGGCTCATTAAGTGTTGCCATGTATTGGGTCCTATTGATGTTACCACTGTCATGCTCTGCTTCTAAGCTAGAAGCAGTAGTGGCAGCCCTTTCCATTCTATCACCCAACTCCTTATGGACAGCCTCATCACCAACCTTTACAGGGGGACCACTAGACTGAGGTATCTTGGTGTCCCGATCTCTTTTGACATGCCTAGATATTTTTGATTCTTTTTAACACATTTTTGATGTTACATGTGCTTCCATCCATGCTTGACTGCATATTGACATAAGTAGCCTCCCCTCAAACAAGACTTCAGAGGTGAAGCTTTCAACATCAGGTACTCAATATGCTTAGCCTGCAAGTGTTAGTCCAAAGCCAAAAATACACAATCTAAAGTATTTTCTTCTTGACAGTATTAAGTATGACTAACAGTTTTAACAAGCAGTCTTAAGTATAACTAGCAGTACTAATTATACTTAGCAGTACTAATTGACAAGACTAACAGTACTAATCCTTTACAAAACTTTTACAAAGACATAAAGAGATGTAGACATTAAGGATTAAGCATTCCAATACTTGAGACCAAGTACTGAAACCTTCCAGCATCAAAACCTTTTGTAAGAAGATCTGCAACATTATGATCAGTATGAATTTTAACCATTTGTATTAACTTTTTAGCATTGCAATCTCTTATAAAATGATGCCTAATCTCTATATGTTTTGTTTTAGAATGTTGAACAGGATTTTCAATAATGCAAATAGTACTGTTATTGTCAATATTAATGACAGTATTCATGAAATTATACCCATAATCCAGCAATTGGTTTTGAATCCAGCGTACTTGTCCACAACAACTATCAGCAGCCACATATTCAGCTTCAGTTGTAGAGGTGGAAACCATAGTTTGCTTCTTACACTGCCATGATATCAACCTATTTCCCAAAAACTAACAACCTCCAGTTGTAGACTTCCTATCTTGAGTTGCTCCAGCATAGTCACTATCAGTATAAGCAACTAGTTCAAATGGAGAATCCCTAGAATACCAAAGGCCTAATGTTGGTTTGCCTTTTAGATATCTAAAAATTCTCTTGATTGCTGAGAGATAGGATGTCTTTGGTGCAAATTAGAATCCGGCACATGCACATACTGCAAACATAATATCTGGCCTAAATGCTGTGAGATACATCAAAGACCTAATCATAGATCTATATAGATGTACATCAACATCATCAGCATCTCCATATTTGACTAAAGGCTTTTCCAAATCAACTGGAGTAGAAGCAGACTTCACATCAATGTAGTTGAATTTCTTCAAAATCTCAGCTACATATTTATCCTAGCTGATAAATATTCCATCTTCCTTCTGTGTTACCTGTAATCCTAAGAAGAAAGTAAGTTCTCCCATAGAACTCATTTGAAACTTATCCTTCATAAGCTTCTCAAATGCAGTACACAGCTCCTTGTTTGTAGAGCCAAAGATAATGTCATCAACATAAACTTGTACAAGCAAAATATCTCCTTTTTGCTTCTTGATAAACAATGTCTGATCTATCTTCCCTCTTTTAAACCCATTGCCTAATAGATAGTTATCTAAGGTTTCATACCATGCTCTTAGAGCTTGATGCAACCCATAAAGTGCCTTGACCACCTTGTAAACTTTGTCTGGATGGTTAGGATCTTTAAATCCTGGTGGTTGAGTAACATAAACCTCTTCCTCAATGTTTACATATAAGAATACACTCTTCACATCCATTTGATATACCAGAATACCCATATAGGAAGCATAGGCTAAAAACAATCTTATTGCCTCAATTCTTGCCGCGGGAGCAAAAACTTCGTCATAGTCTATACCTTCTTCTTGCCTATGACCCTGTACAACCAACCTTTCTTTATTCCTAATCACAATCCCTCTTTCATCTTTCTTGTTTCTGAAGACCCATTTTGTTCCAATGTCCTCTTCCCATTAAGCAAATCCACAAGTTTTCAAAACTGTTGAAGCTTGAATTGCAGAAGTTCTTCCTGCATTGCTTCCACCCAAGATGAATCAAATAGAGCTTTAGCAATCGTTGTGGGTTCAATATGTGATAAGAAACAAACATATAAACAAGTATTCAGTGTATTATGTATTTTCTATTCATATACAGCACTGAGAAACCCTTGTTCAGAAGTAGATTTTGTCATTCTTCTTGTCTGAATAGAAGACTTCACATCTCCAATCACATTTTTAATTAGGTGATCTTTATGGATTCTTGTATTGGGAGCGGTTAGAACTGTATAGGAATTAGTGATGCTCTCCAAATCAACTTCTGGTTCATCTTCATCACTGAAGAACTCAACATGAGTAGTCTCAAGTGTATGACTAGCTCCCAATTTAAACATGTCTTTAGGGCTATATAGTTCATAATAACTAGCAGTATTCACTAATGGATCAACAGTATTAAGTTTAAAACGACTAGTATTAACTTCAGGACTGGCGGTATTAACATGTTGTCCAGCAGCATTAACTTCTTTAGGACTGCTATCATCTTCAGACTTATCTTTTTCATCACTCTCATTATGTGGACCATCTTCAAACTGATTTTGATCATCAGTAGCAGATTTTGGTTCACCATGTTGATCCCGTTTATAACAGATCGTTTGTTAGCTTGTTGAAGCTTTTAGTCACCTTAGATAAATCCAAGACAACTAAGCTTCTGATGTACCTGCATTAAGTTCTTCTTGTGTACCCGCAGATTCATTAATGATTGTACCTGTAGCAACTGGTACATAATTCATAGATTGAGTTAGAGAATCAATGTCAAACAACTACTTTCGACCCATTCCTTCTATCATAGGCTTATTCTCTAAAAACCCAATATGCAAGTTTTCTTCTACCCTCCTGTTTCTTGTGTTGTATACACTAAAAGCTTTACTACTCAAAGAATATCCAACAAAGAAACCTTCATTTCTTTTGCCATAAAACTTGCTTAAACTATCTAAAGTATTAAGAATAGTAACATGACATCCAAATGGTCTCATAAAACTTAAAGCAGGTTTAAAACCTCTAAAAAGTTCATAAGGTGTCTTGTTATGAGGCTTGACTACTAAGACCCTATTCTTAGCAATAGCAAGCAGTTAACTAACTGCTACACCGCAAAAGTGGTAGGTAACTTAGAGTTAGCTAACATTGTTCTAGCAGCCTTAATTAGTGTCTTATTCCTCCTTTCAACTACACTATTTTGCTGAGGAGTCCTGGCTACACTATATTCTCTCTTAATACCTTTTTCTCAGCAAAAATCATCCATAACTTTGTTCTTAAACTCTGTTCCAATATCACTTTTGATTATTTTCACTTTCTTATCCACTAGGTTTTCTATTTCTTTAATAAAATTCTTAAGGATCTCATTGGTTTCATCCTTAGTTGTTAAAAAGAAAACCCATATAAACCTGCTAAAATCATGAGTGACTACTAAGCAATACTTCTTATGCATTAAACTACTTACAAAAGTTAGACCAAACATATCCATATGAAGCATAAATAAAGGCTTAGTAATTGGATTCAGAACCTTGGACTTACAAGAAGCTCTGTGTTGCTTCCCTTTAAGACAAGCAACACAGGTTTGGTCATTTTCAAAATGTTTTGTAGGCAATCCTCTTACAAGATTATCCTTAACAAGCTTGTTTATGTTCTTAAAATTAATGTGACCAAGCCTCCTATGCCAGAGCATTGATTCATCTGATGTAGCCTTTGCAACAAGACAAGTTAAAGTCTCTTTAGGAACAATGTTCTTCATATCAAAACTATACATGTTGTCCTTTCTAGGAATTTTAAGAAGTATCTGACTTTCATCAGGCAACTTAAAATTAGGAGATAAGACAAGACATTCAGTGTCAGTACAAAGACATAGTTCTTTTTTTGTCACACATCTGTGAGACACTAAAAATATTGAATTTTAACTCATTGACAAAGTATACATCTTCAAAATCAAGACTATCAGTTTTAAGTGTTCCTTTACTAGAAATTCTACCACCATGTGCTCCTCCTCCAAATGTAACATAACCTCTATCAAATTCCTTGAAATCTGAGAGATAAGCTATGTTCCCAGTCATGTGCCTTGAGCATCCACTGTCAACAAATCCTGTATCATCTTGTTGTGGCTTGCCCTGCACATAAAAATAAGGAAATTAGATTCCTTTGGGGACCCAAGCCATCACTGACTTGGATCTGCCTCGTGCATCAATGTAATTATGTTTCTTCAAAGTGATTGAATGACGCCAACTATTTAGGTTTTTGGTAGGTCTCTAACCACAAACATGCTGAGGCCTTTACAACATTTTCCTGATTAACCCTAACAACATTAACAACTGTAGAATTTGGCCTAGCAGTTTTAACTATTTTTGGCCTAGCAGTATTAACTACTTGTGGCCTAGCAGTATTAACTGCTTGTGCCTTGGCAGTATTAACTTTATGTGTAAACCTTTTGTTAGATAATGCTGTTTTAGATTGAAAGGGTCTTCTTACAGTTGATTGTGCTATTTTTGGAAAACATGACATTGGTTTAGCACTAAAAACTGTAGATTTGGGATGAGCAGTATTAACTGTCCTGACAGTATTAAAAGTTTTTAGGCCAGTTTTCATTAACACTGCTCTTGGAACCATGTTCCTTTGAGCATTAGGGTGATTCCTTTTGTAGTATAATGTTGTAGTTCACCCTGTTAATATTACTTCTATAACCATCCTTCCCTTTGATGGTATTTGCACTGAGCCTGTACATGATTAAAGCTCCCACACAAAAGCAAGGCTTTGTGTTATAACATCACAAAAATCACTTCTTAATTAAATGGACTTCTGCCCATCATAAAATCCAATTCCTTGATTCCCCCTAGGAGTTTGTGAATCTATACATCTCAGATACCTACTGACTTTTAACAGGGTATTCATGATTTTTTAGTTTTGACAGACTCTACCTTTTATCAACAGGAAAAATAGTTTCTTTATCAACATTAAGTGAAGACTCAACAAAGCTAACTTTATTCTATTGAATACTTGTTTCCTTTTATCAAAGATTTATCAAATTTTCCTTAGAAACTATGCTGATTCTATCGACAAACAGGCCACAATTGACTCTAAATCTTAGCTGATGCCACAGCGAGCCATACCCGTTGGATGAAATTGCACGTGGGGCTCGGAGACTCGAGTAGATAGAGCAGCCATTCCTCTTCAGTTATTTTACAGTAGGCCGATAGTTTATAAGAAGAGATCGCTAGACGGAGGTGAGGGGGGATGATGGATGATGTACGAGCTCACATGCAACAAGGCCCGCAGACTAGCGCTTGTTATGATACAGCTAGTTACATGTGTGGTGGTGCAGTGTTATGCGGGTACTCTCGTGTATTCATTGCCTATGTTATCCTTGTGCTCTTAGTGATGAGAAAGTGCTGTTCTCAAAGTTACACAAGTGATTAATTCAATGACTCGTCGGATTATTTCACTATGTGGATATAATCTTCCTTTTATAATGCACATACTTATTACAAGGGCACATCATTTATTAGGCGATAGGCTTTTACTAAGCTGCAATTCTCTTGATTTATAACAACTGCTGCAGGGACTATAGGCGTTCGTCACGGAGGCTCTAAGAAATCCGAGTATCATCTTTCTTTATATTGTGACACATTAAGGTCTTACTTATATTCGATCTTAGTGGCTAAACAAAACCGGACTTTTTAGAGGGTAAGGGAGAGATGGAGTTCTGGCGTAATTTATTTATCCAACGGATATTAAGAGCATCTAAGATTTGAACACGAATGCAATATCATTACACTATTTCTTACAGAGTTTCAAGTTTTTTTGTCTAGTTGTAGAGCAAGTTTTTATCAGTGTAATACTCTTGAGTCTGAAAACGCCAATTTAACCATGTTAGTCGAAACCTGTTCTTACTGGCCATTCACTCTAAGTCAAAACAATCCCTAACACCCATCTATAGCCAACATTACTTTGAAGATGTGTCTTTCATTGATTCCTTGCTCCTGGTGTATGGTCTTGTTTTCTAAAACTGACCCTTCCTTGTTCATTGTGTAATTCTTACATTCCCTGGCAAGTGTCCCATCTTATGAACAGTTGAAAACATCTCAAAAACCTTTTTGACAATTTATCATACCCACAGTATACATTTACATTAATCTAAATTTCTTGCCTGTCCTCTTAGATAAGTATACCATCTTTTTGAAAGGAATGATGATCAAATTCTATGGTGCGCGGAGCGATACTTCTGACAGAGGAGACTGCCACTAAAGGCTGTCTCTCTATGAGGCAGTGCATCAAATAGCCAGGCAATGTCCAGTATGACAATCGTGTCATGGGTGAGAGTTATTGGTGTGCTTAAGGGATCGGTTACTGTGAGGGGTATCATTAGTACCATTACTGGTGGGGTCTGGGGTCAAGGGGCCGATGGAAGGGACGAGTGACACATGGTGATATATATATAAAGGGTGGGAATTTCATTATCAATGAATGCTTGAGACAGTATTTATCTTTGAGGACTATGGTTGTTAACAACAGGGCTCAGCAAGTAGGAGGCTAGAGCGGGGGTTGCGGAAAAACAAGCATAGCAGTATTCAACATGAGTTTGAGTGACTATGTCTGGGGAAGTGCATCTCTGAGAATAGTATGTCTAGTAAGTAAGAGCAACGGGCAGTGCTAAGAGTTTCGTGATTTGTGTGGCACACATGGTGATGGGGGGGGGAATGCTGTGTAAAGTATTGGGGGGGAGGGGGGGGGGGGGGTTGTTGAGGGGTAGGGTGTTAGGTGTTAGGTGGGGCGTAGTATTTTCTGAAACAATCGTGAGTGAGAGGTGGGGGGGGGAGGAGGGGTTTGGCGCGAATGGGGGGGGTTTTATATCTATCTCTAAATCTCTCTAAGGGGGTGTTTAAGACACAAAATTTTTATGGTATCCACTACTTGCACCAACAGATTTCTTTACCTTTTGTTCAACAATTTTGAAGTTGTTGTACAAATCATCAATGCTTATAGTTTCAATTTCAGGCTTATTCATCCATACTACAATATGAGTGTTTCATTCAGGGGGCAAGCTGCACAAAATTTTTGAATTTAAGTCTTCTTGAGAGATGACCACAAGAAAAAACCCAAATGCAGCTACTTACTGCTCAATCTTCTAGAGCCTGTTGAAAATAGAGTCAAGAGACTCTGTGTTTGATGCACTGAAATTTTCATATTGTTGCTTTAAAAGTGTCTTTTGAGTTTTCTTAGTAGCTTCATTACCTCCAAATCGTGTTTCAATGGCAGCAAACATTGTTTTAGCATCAGGGTACCGACTGAATGTGAGTTGATGTTCATTGGAAAGAGCCATGAGTAGCAAGCTTCTAGCTTTAACATCATTCTTCTTATTGGTATTTTCTTTAGCAGTTACAGGTACAAACATCTTCATAACTGAAGTACCATTCTCTTATGCTGTTTGTGGTACAGACACCCATGAGTTACCATTACTCTATGAACCTCTCATAGGCAAAGTCTTTATTTGGAAAGTTATTGCTTAATTCTTATCACCCACATCTTAACACATCACTCCAGTTTTAAGGTAAGGGTAGTTATGCAAGTAGTATTACTATTTGTAGATACAAATTCCATTCTTCTAGATCAAGTTTCTCAAAGCAAAGCTCTGATACCGACTTGTTTGATCCCAATCCTTTGTATCGATACCTTAGATTGTCTAAGTTAGTTACCACCTTGGATAAATCCAAAATAACTATGTTGGTAGAAACTTTGTATGTATACTAAAGTGTATGCGGAATCTACACCTTAATAGCTAGAAGTATTATGAATAAAACAGTAATCGTGAGTGAACAAAGATATAACCAAACGCTCTAATATTATTAGATCAATAATACAAGTACTCGTCACTAGTACTAGGGTTTACAACCTTGAAACTTTTCTAAATCGACTTGACAACTATGAAAAACTCGTATACTTGTATCTCAACTAATGCCCTAGAGCCTCCTTTTATAGACCAAGGAGTCCTAGTCGGCTTACAATACATTCCTTAGATATCATAATCTTTTCTAAACGTAAACGTAATCTCTTAAACAAATACATTATACATATCTTGTACAAAAATATCTCAATACTTATCTTCACAAGTATTCTTGTTCTCCAAACAATCTTTATCTCTTTAGACCGTCTTTATCCTCTTGACAGTAGTAAGTCTTCAAGCAGTTGTAATTCAATAGCATAAACTTTTTCACCAGCAGCACTAATAAACATAAGTAGTAGTAACATTAGTACTAGCAGTACTAATATATACTCAATATAAAATGTACAAGCAGTCCTTAACATTACAACTACATCACTACCTACTAGACTTATATTTGAGTCTTTAACACAGTCAGTTTAACATCAACTAACAGTAGTAACTTTTATGCTGATCATTACAAAGTATACTAACAATAGTAACTAGTCAGTGGTAACTTTATACTATCTAGTACTAACTACTTAGCATAATTCCCATTATGTACCTGAGGATAGCTAACTCAAAGAATCCTTGAAGTCATTTTAAGTCCCAACATTCTAGCAGCCTCAATTAGTGTTCTATTTCTCCTTTCAGCAACTCCATTTTGCTGAGGAGTTCTAGCTATACTAAATTCCATCTTAATGCCTTTCTGTTTACAAAACTCACTCATAACTCTATTCTTGAGCTCTGTTCCATTGTCACATATGATAATCTTTACTTTCTTATCAACTACATTTTCTATCTCAGTTATAAAGTTCTTAAGAATGCTACTAGTCTCATCCTTAGATGCTAAAAAGAAAACCCAAGTAAATTAGCTATAATCATCAGTGACAACTAGACAATATTTCTTATTCATTAAGCTGCACATAAAAGTTAGACCAAACAAGTCCATATGCAACATGAATAAAGGTTGAGTAATAGAGTTCTGAATCTTGGACTTACAAGAGGCTTTGTGTTCTCTTCCCTTAAGACAAGCAACACAAGTTTGGTCATTTTTAAAATGTTTTGAAGGTAAACCTCTCACAAGATTTTCCTAACCCAATTTATTCAATAGTTTTAAAATTTTATGACCTAGCCTCCTATGCATAACATTGATTTCACAAGTGGGCCCAATTGCAATAAGACAAGTTAAACACTCTTTAGGAACAATATTCTTCATATCAACACTGTACATATTGTTCTTTCTAGGAACTTTAAGTAAAACCTGACTTTCATCAGCTAACTTAAAGTCAAAAGACAGAACAAAACATCTAGTGTCAGTAAAAAGAACATTGTTCTTTTTGTCACACATCTGTGAAACACTAAAAAGGTTAAACTGTAACTTCCTTCACAGAAGTACACATCCTCAAAATCAAGCTTACCAGTTTTAAGAGTTCCTTTACCAGTAATTTTCCCTCCTTTGGCTCCTCCCCTAAAGGTAGCATATCCTCCATCAAATTCCTTGAATTCTGATAGATATGACATGTTCCCTGTCATGTGCCTTGAGCATCCACTGTTAACATAGCCTTGATCTTCTTTTTATGGATGACCCTGCACAAAAAATAAGAAATTAGTTTCCTTTGGGACCCAAGTCAATTGCTGACTTGGAACTGCCTTGTGCCATCAACATAAATTATGTCTCTTCAAAGTAATTTGATGCACTATTAGTTTGGTAGGTCTCCAAACCCCACATTCTGATGCCTTAACATCATTAACCTAATTTTCCCTCACAGCATTAACTACTGCTGAATTTAGCCTAGCAGTATTAACTGCTTTTGGCTTAGCAGTATAAAATTTCCCTTAGCAGTATTAACTTTTTGACAAGAATTTTTGTTAGTTAATGATGTTCTTATTTGATAAGGCCTCTTTACAGTTGATTGTGATGATTTTGAAAAATGTGACATTGGTCTAGCACTATAAACTGTAGTTTTTGGATGAGCGGTATTAATTAGCCTAGCAGTATTAAGTGATCTTAGGCCAGTTTTTATTAAAACTGCTCTTGGAACCATGTTCCTGTGAGCACTAGGGTGAGCCTTTTTAGCAGAATAATTGTAATTCACCCTTGTATAATTATTCCCAGATACCACCCTTTTCCCTTTAATGGTAATTGCATTACCTCACATGGTCAAACTTCCACAACAAACAAGTTTTAACTGTACATCATAAGTCCTTCCTAGCTGTTGGGAACTTCTTGATTATACCCGGTGTTTTGTGACCTAATACATTTCAGCATACATAACTGGTTTTCTCAACTGTGTGTTTCTGTGTTTAGGTCTAACAAATTCTATCTTAGTATAACCAGTAGGAAAAATAGTTTTCCTATCTCTTAACTTATCATCTGACATACCAACTACCTCAACCAATGAGCCACAGGAGATTTCCCATAACACTCATTAGAAATAATCTTTACTAACACTCTTAGGTCCATAGCTTTCAAACTCAGACTGTTGGAACTCTTCTAGACCAGAGTAAGACAAATCAAGATTTGGGGGTGAAAATAACCTTGTAAGGGGAGGTGGAACAACATTATGACTTACAAACCCTACACCCTTTCTACTTTTATTCAGTATGACTCCCTAGTAATTAGCTAGACTTTTAGAAGCATTATCAATTTTTTTAATTTTAAGTTAATTGCTTTCTTTTTTCTTGTTTAAGCTTTTCTAACTCACTTTTAAGCATACTAAGTTTTGAGTCTTTATATGAGATATCTCTTTTAAGAACAGCAAATTTCTTACAAAAAATAACCTCATTCTTTTTATAAAAGACAAGTTGCTCTTCTACAGATGCTAACCCTCTTTTATAAGTAGCTAAATTGAACTCAGATTTGTTAAAATCTATTCTTAAATCATCGAGTTGAGTTTTAAGAGTTTTAAAGATTTTTAGACAAGTTTTTGAACAAGTTTTGTCATTATGTACCTCAGAGTCTGAAAAAGCCATAGGAGCTATGTTTGTAGGGACTTCATCAACTGCCATATAGCTCCAGTCAAAACCAGCTCCATCAATAGCCACCATGGATTTGGAAGAAGTTTCTTCCACATTTATAGTCCTTTTAGAGCTGTCTTGATTCCTGTTTCTGCTATCTTGGTTCCTAGGTCCTCTGCATTCCCCTGCAAAGTGTCCTATCTTGTGGCAGTTGAAACACTCCACCTTGGATTTGTCATATCCAGCTGTGTCACTCCATTTGATAGTGATCTTTCTACCATTTTTCTAAAAAACCTTCTTTTTCTCATGCTTAGTAATGCTAACTACCATTTCAAATCCATCTCTTCTATGTCATCTTTATGGACTTGTTCAAGGTCCTCATATACAAGTTGAGACCCATTTGGTTGACTGGCCAAAAATGCATAAACAATGTCATCACTTAAGCTCGCGACTAACTTGATACTAGTAAGTGCTAACTTAGTTTGCTAGTATGGCGACTTGAGTGTTAGCAGTACTATCTCCATAAAGCAGTATTTAACATCATTAGTACGCATGGGATGACACAAAAGCCATATTTTTGAGAACTTAAGCTTGAGCTTTGAGCTTGCAGTTTCTTTTAACCTCTGTTCAACAATCTTTAAATTTTTGTATAATCTCAAGCTCATTGTGTCAAGATCTGGTTTGTATTCCTCCAAACACAACATAGAGTATTCCCATTCAGAAGGCAGACATCTCACAAAATTCAATTGAGTCTTCCTTGTGAAAACATTTTCACACCAGGATAAGCCAGCTGACTTACAATCTTCTAAAGCCTGTTAAAAATAGAGTCAAGAGACTCTGTGCTTGTAGCACTAAAGTTCTCATACATTTGCTTCAGAAGAGTCTTCTAAGTCTTCTTTGCGGCTTCATTACCACCAAATCTTATTTGTATAGCAGCAAACAAAGTCTTAGCAATCCTTGCACTTGTATTTTTTTAAATGTCATTAGATGTTCATTAGGAAGTGCCATCAGTAACATACTTCTTGCCTTCACATCATTCTTCTTTTGAACCTTTTCTTCAGTAGTTACAGGACCTGGTATTAGTAAAGTTGAGGTACCATCAGCATTTGTTGTTGTTTGAGCTACTGGTTTGAATGAGTTTCCATTCTCTATGACATCCCATAAAGCATAGTCTTGTACTTGAAAGTATTGCTCAATCCTTAGCCTCCACATATCATATTCACCCTATTTAAGAATGGGCAACTTTGCAGTAGTAGTGGTTTAAACAGTTTCTAGATCCATCTCTTCCTTGTGACTAAAGGGTTCTTCTTGTTAGTTTCTTCTAGATCAAAGTTTTAGAAAACAAGCTCTGATACCACTTGTTGATCCCAACTTAAGATCGATTCCTTAGCTTGTAAAGGTTAAGTTACTTTGGATAGATCCAAAACAACTATGGTAGAAACTTTGTGAATACTAAAGAGTATGTGGAATCTACTCTTTAATACTTAGAAGAATATTAATGAATCAATAAACTGTATGAACAATGATATTACTAAAAAGCTCCAATATGATTATTATCAATAATATAAGTACTCTGTGTAGTACAAGGGTTTACAACCTTGAAGCTATATATCAAAATGTATATGAATGAGAGATATCTAAACTACATACCCTAGGGTCTCCTTTTATACACCAAGGAACCCTAATGAGCTTACAACGCATTTTCTACTCATACATATCTTTTCCTAAAATATATCATACATATCTCTTTAGCAGTACTAAAACAGACTAACAGTACTAACTAAGTATAATGGCATAAACTCTTCTAGCAGTAGTAACTTTTTGTAATGGCAGTACTAATATTACACTAGCAGTAGTAATGACTTAGAACTTTTTTTTCAATCTTAAGCAACAGTAAAAACTCTAACCAGCAGTTATAACTTGAACAAGCAGTAGTAACAATCATAACTAGCAACATTAACTTCAACAGCACTAAGAAGCCTTTTATCCCTAATAATCGTCCCCTAAACTTGATGTTCACCTTCTGAATCTTAAAGTTTCTTGATTAAAAGATTTATTTTTACTAGGATGATGTATCCAAACACTTTATCTTCTTGGTCTTTCAGCCTGCATAAATATCTTCTTAAGAAGTTCTCTAGACATCTCATTATCTTGATCTACCAAGAGCTTTGCTACCAGCATTAATGTATGAGTTCCTTTTGACAATGGATACTCCTTCTCCAACATGGATATCCTTTCTTAACTAATAAACTCAATTTTTCCTAAAGTCCCGCCTAGCCTAGAGATTTTTTCATTTGAACATTAGTTTTAAATGTTTAAGCGTGAAAGCAAAAATAAGTGACTAATTACTAAGGAATATTATGTACAAAGGGTGTGTATTTGATATTATGTACAATGGTTCAAATACATTGGGCATAAAGGTAGTGAGCCGTATTCAAGAATTTCAAAGAAATTCAGTTTTAAGAATACAGAAACGTAGCCATTACAATTGGCGAACGAATATGAGCTCAGGATCGGAAAGAAGGGATACATACCACAAGATATTTGGGAAGAAAAGAGAGAATGTTCCATGGATTGGATACATTACGATCCTCCCCAGTTGAATGTGGACACATATGGAGTGAAAAGGTATTCGTTTAGCGATGTGGGAAACTTTGTATGTGTCTAAAAGAAGGAGAAAGTGCGGGAACATGACTGACAAAGCAGAGAAAATGAACTGGGCAAGCTTCAAGAGAATGATAAGGGACGAGAAATCAGGACAACTGGTTCAATAGTCTGTCCAATCTGACAGATGTGGATACCAGCAGAACTTTTAACTTAAGAGACTCTCTGAATAATAATGAACAAGTCTGCTTGAGTCGGGAGACACCTTCTCCTCCTCACAATCCTAATGTTGTTATTATTTCACTTTTTTATTTTGCGTTTGTCTTTTTACGGGTATTTAGAGCGAGAGATCTCATTATTTGTGAGTAGATAGTTCCCTACAACAAGAAATAGGAATGATGCTCCTGAAATCTCTTTAGACACCGTAATTGAATTTCTACAGATAATTTTTTAACATCGACTATAGTAGGTAACTACAACATAACTGGTACTACCAGCTATGCCCAACTAGTTCTCCACTCCAACATATATATTTCGCCCCAGTAACCTATTATTACAAACAAATAATATCAAATTTAACAAATCAAGAAACTTGTTATTTTGTTACGAACGATATGTAGGGCTATTGTTCCATGGAACACCCGCATAAGCTCCACGATTACCCACTCGAATACCAGGGGTTTAAATAGGCTTTCTGTTGCATATGGTAAATGCAACCTGTGATTCCTAAGTAAAACGAGATTTGGTTTCTTCATTTTGTTGTATTTTGTTTACACATGATGTTTATCCTAGTAAATAATGTAGATAGTTCTTGTTTTCTAAGTAAAATTTAGGGATTTAAAGATTTGCTCATGATTCTTAAAGCGAGACACGCTTCTAGTAAGTGTAACTTCGATCAGCTGTGCAAAGCATAGGGACGTTTTCTGGTTCCTAATGACGCGCTTCAGGTCACTTTAATTTTCTTGATATGTCTTCACTGGTACCAACTAGGATATGTTTAGGTAAGATTTCAAGTGGGGGGATAAATTACTGTTAGGAATGAAAAAGTATTTGATTGATTCATGTAAAAACTGGTCTTAGTATATTAGATATGCGTTTTAGTAATTCTCTATTATAAGTTCTATCAAGTCACTTGGGTTTCAATTTACAACAAAGCCAAATTAGTCATTATTGACAAAAAGTATTAATACATTACAACACTTACTACCTTCTTTTTAATCTATCTATTTTTTATCTCCACATAATTTAAAACACATTTTTAAAAGTCTAATTAACATTTCTCTGCTCTAACTGTCATTACCTCAAAATTAACACACTTCCATTCTTTATTTTTACATCCTTAATGGAAAATGTCGTTAATTGAAGAAAATACCACAGAAAAGGTCGAGCAAAGTACAAAGGCACAATTTATTTTAGAAACTAGCTGACACATCCCTAGTTAAAACAAAATTTTTTTTTTGGGCCCCCCCCCCCCCAACACATCTAAAAGCATTGCATTGGACAAATCCCAACCTCCCATGCACATACAATTAAAATCTCATACAATGGGACAAAACTCAACTCAAAAAAGAAAATACAGACAAGCTACTCTTAAAGTCAAAGAACATACAATGAAATCATTAATATATTCAGTTCGAGACACCAATCAGCCTACAGTCGAACAACTCATACACCTATATGCTAAATCCTTCAAGTAAGCAATATACAAACACAACACTACAAAGGTACAATTGCGATCTATCAATCCAAACTAGTATAATTTACCCTTTCACAGAAAATCAAGAATGATCAACCAATACTTTAAATCACATCGCTAGCACTTCGATACTTAGTAAGCTCCTTCCAAACACAATACTTTACCTTTATAATAGTGGAAGTACCAACTTAGCAGTTTAAACACGTTTGCATCCTTAAAAAAACCCATCATGTGAATAACTCCATGGGGTAAAAAATCATGACAATATATGAAAAAAAGCAGTACATTCTATCACACTTTCTCTAAAACCTATCCCCATGAACCCTGTGCACTCATTAATACCCTCAATCTGAATCATCATATAATTCATTGGACAATATTATCAGAATACACGATACGAGAATACGGCGTATTCCATTTATGGATACGGCGTATTGGTCTCTTCCTGTAAAGTTTTGTGAAGTTTAAGCATTAGATAACCCGAGATAGGATTTTGCATGTATTTTGTATTCCTGATAAAGTTTTTTGCAACTAGTCCGAATGATCATGTGCGTCGCTCAAAATAAAAAGCAACTTAAAAGTTTTAAAAATCTGACATATTTCAGAATACCCTATGTGGATTGTAGTACAAATAGCAAAATAACAAGACTTGCATTTACCAAGAACCACTACATCGTAGAAGAATCTATCGAGCAAAATATCAGGGGATTTTCTCATTGTTGAAATATCTATTTATATTTCGCCCGATTAATTCGGACTATATATTTAAAATGTTTATTACTAAATGTAATTTAACGATTGGATGGACGTTGTTATAATTTCACAGTGGTGAGGGAAGTATGGAATTAGAATGTGTTAGGATCGATGAGATTATGATGATTACAAAAAAACTAATTATGCAAGATTGAAGAAAGATGAAACAACAAGGACTTAATTTAAAGATATTAAGTTAGCTGTCCTATGAAAGCTTAAAGGGGATTCTAATGTAAAAACCACAATCCTCTATTATAAAAGAGGTAGGCGTTTGGTTAACCAGATCCATCAATAGAAAACTAAGCTCACTGTGGGATTTTGTATGAAAAATATCCATAGGTTTAAATAATCTAGAATATGTTCAAATAGCAAGACGAAATTTCTGCTGATGACAGTCAGTAGCAATTAAGTTTACAGAACCCATAGTTAGTATTGTGTATTTTGAGTCCTTTGCCAAAATTAATGAAGTTGGGAGTAAAAGGGGAAACGTTCAATTACAAGAAAATCTTGTGGATAACCTTTGATTATGTTCTATTTATTTATTAATAACTCTGCAGCGTGTATATAAATCTGTTCTTAGTAACGTTAAAAAGTTCATATTTATCCTTAGATTATTATATGATCTAAACATTCCTTGAGCTATAAACGATCTTATCAATTGGTATCAGAGCCATCGTCCGAGAAAGAGTTTGTACCGTTAGTACTATCTGAAATAACTAGTTTGTACTGCTAGCTATGAGTACATATCTGGTATTACCCAGTAATTGGTATTTGGATTGTATTTTTGGATCTTGACAAACTATTTTTCAGAAATAGTATATTTCTTATTGATTTTATGGCTCGTTTTGGAGATTTATTGAAGAGGTATTACGAAGACTAATTGAATATTGCATATTTGAATGTTGTAAATTTATCTAGCACAAATGCGAGCTCTTAACCCATATCTTAAAGTTGTGTTGTGCTTTAAGATATACTTGTGTTACGTATGCTTACAATGGTGTGACGCAGACTCTTTATCAAAATCTACCAAATGTGCGATTTCTCTTATGGTGCTCAATGCGTACATTTTCTATCACTTAGTATGGTGACTCATTAGAAAATGAGGATTTTGTCAAGAGCGTTGCGGTCTAATCTTATAATTCATGATTTATTTACTAAGTTCGAACAGTCACGTGGATAGTGCAGACATAAACACAATTCTTGGGAGATTCAACTATCTTCATACAAATTTTGTTATACTCTAATTTCATTCACATCAGTGATCACTCACATAGAGCCTACATATTTCAAGATTTAAGAATGGTAGAAAACATATTGGTTTCAGGGGAACTTATTGATTAAATGTTTAAACCATCTATCATTGCACCACTGAGGTGGAAGTGATTTAACCAGTATTGCATATCTGCAAAGACCCTATAGATTATTACAAAAAGGGAAAGAACCTACAGAGATATGAATTGCAGCGCATATTATAGTGTGTCAATTTCAAGAAGATCTTTAGATTCAAGGGGAAAGCACGAAGATTGTTTTCATACATGGAGATTGTTTTTGTAATATCAAATAGGTAAGATTGTTGGATTGAATTTGATGATTACAAACTAAACTAAGCAAGAATGAAGAAAGAAGAAACAACAAGGACTTAATGTAAAATATTAAGTAGCTTCCTATGTAAGCTAGGTATTCTTGTAACCTCCCTTTATTATATAAAGAGGGTAGAGCGTTCAGTTTATAGATCCTTCATAGAAAACTAGACTGCCATCCCCAATGAGAGTCTAGATGTTAAATAGCAAGTCGACTGATAGATCCGAATAGTACACCACTACTTAGTTTGTGTAGCCCCAAAATATAGTTGGAGAGTAATAAGAAATTTCAATAAAGAAAACCATTTGATAACTTTGATTGTTTTTCTTTTTATTCTGTTGCGTGATTATTAACAATGTTACTTGTTGCAACATAGGTATATAAGATCTAATCAATCTTGAGCTATAAAACGATACTTATCAGAGTATAAGCTTGTCCTATTTCTCCACTACTACAATGCTCTTAAAATATTTCAAAATTTAAAATGTTTTAAGCTCACTTTTGTGAAATTACTTGTTACATAACTGCACACAATAAACCCTTAATTAGGATATTATAGGATTTATAACCTATCCATTTTTAAAATGGTTTGACCACAAATTTTACAAATACGAGTGGTGCCGTGGCGATAGTTGTAGTACTTTAGAACATGGCTTGGTATATCTATCGAGACCACAAATAATGAGTACTATGATTATAGATAGATAACCTTACAATTGTAAAATTTCTATGAATAAACACAAAAAGCCCTTTATATGTGTATTATACAAACTACATATGTTCGTTAAATCCCGCATAAACCCCTTTGTTTACTCTCATCTTAAGAGTAAGATACCCCTAGAAAAACCAATAAAGCCAATCCTTTAGGAATAACACCAACTATTTGTTTCGTTACACCTTTACAACCTTAGCCTACCCTGTTAGATTAAGGTCCATTTATCGCTTTGTCTAGCTGACGTTAAAGTGTAAAGTATGCATTTCCCGAGTCTTGTGCCAATTTTCTATCTTTGGAATGTTGGAAAAATTTGCAACATTGCAAATATGAATGTTAAAGTATCAAAGCTCATGATTTTTTACTACCATCTACAATTATTGGGTACGGTCCTGAAAGATTGAATGAATTATCGAATGGAATTATCCGGAGTTATTAGATCGTGAAGATGGGTGAAATAACAACCATTTTCGTAGGTTACTATATAAAAAAACAAAAAAAATTAAAAAACCTAACAAAAAAAGAGAGGAAATTTGGGGAGATAATCGTTTCGTAAAATGCTAAACCGAAGGAAATTATATCAAGGATCGATTATCGTGATAACGTCCTTATAAGTTAATGATTACAGTTTTATATAAAGTGGGTAGATATCGCCACTGTATCTTGTAAAAGTATGTAAAGTATGGGATGATTGGGAAGTTGACGTTTACAGAGAACGCCAACTTAGGTGTTGTTTTTGATCTATTATCAAGACTTGTGTAATATAGTTTTTATCTTATCATGATAACGGTCAGAGAAAAAATGTCTAGCCAACTTGTGCCTAATTTTGTTATTTTGACTTAATCTATATGTTTCGTAATTTTTTAATAAACAACAATAAACTTCCCCTTTCCTAAGTCAATAACCATGGTTTTACCGCGAATAAGATGTGAGCGAACATGCATGTCCTATCTCTGTCGTTACGGCATATATCATGATGTCACTGCCTGGATGGTTTATCGTACTATAGTGAAAGTTAGAAGATCCCCACCCTAAAATCATTCTCATACGCTAACCCTTGTTAAACTCGAATGAGGATGTATTGATCGAACAACACATGTCATTCCGTCGTTATGGCCATGTAGGTGTGCTTCAGCTACCTGTTGGTGCGTAGTACTTATGGAAGGTGAAAGATTATAGAATGATCTACCCTTAACCTAATAATAAAAACCCATATTTACCTTTAATAAACTTGTTACTCATTAGATTAATAGTGCGAAGATGTGTAATCCTTGCCAAGCCTAATGATAAATACATCGTCATGACCGAGCAATGAGCGAATTAGTTACGTGATACCACATAGATTAGATTGAAAGTTTTGAGTGTTTTCATCTACCTATTTCGTGAGGTGTTTGGTGTGTACTTTGGAAATAGATCAAATAAAATGCTTACAGAAATTCTTAGAGATACATTTTTATAACTTATAAAGGCTACATGAGTACAATAGATTTAAGTGGGGGATATATTGATGACATCAAAATAACATTACTATTTATACATCATTTATCCCATGTAAATAGAACCATTTGTAATTGAGAATTGCAGTAATTATGGATACCTTGGTAAGATTAGCAAGAAACACGCTATTCAGGAGCTTAAAACAAAGACATTTAAAGATAATTTTTCTCACAATCCATACGTCCTATCCATTCAAGAAAGATACGGCTATCTGTGCCTGCAACTTCACTAAAAACGCACAAATTAACGAGATCCCATACGACCGTACTCAGGAGAAGACCCATACGCCTATTCCAAAGTATGGAACTAAAATATTTGGTAAAGATATCGAACGTGGTCCCTACGTCAAGAAAGAAGCCCCGATACGTAGTATTGACCCAAGTCAGACGCCGTATCGGCCATTATTCTAGACCTTATAAATATAAAACCTAAAAACGTTTTTCAGATTTTGCTAAATCAAATTTTCGATACCCTAACCATAAAAGTCGATTTTCAGAAGAGAAGAAGATCAGAAGAGGTCAAGCAACGTAATTAATTCCATAGGAAAAAAAAAAAAAAAAAAAATAATTTGTAATCTCCTATACTCTTGTAATTGTTCAGTTTTTGGTATCATCGTTAACTCGTTTAGTTATACCTTTTCTAAATTATTACTTTTTTATTAAAAAAAAAAATAAAAAAAAAAAAAAGAAAAAAAAAAACAAAAAAAAAAATTTTAGAAAAAAAAAAAAAAAAAAGATTTGATGTTTGAAGGCTAATACCTTCTGGTATTAGCCATATTATGAAAGATCTAAATGTTGTTTGTTTCTCGATTGCTTAATATTCGTGATTACTTGTTTATTTTATCAGTTTATACTTTGTTTAAGCCTTTTTTATGCGACCTATCCATTCTACCGGGATCTAGTATATGGCCCAGTAATCTAGATGCTGGATGGCTCTCCATATAGGTGATTATACTCTAGACCAATAGGAATCCAATAATAACCTAATCTTTGTCCTAATTGCAGCCTAGTTGGACCGGCAGGTACCCATGGGATCAACGAGTATTTCGTAATTAATGGTAAATACTTGGTTAGTGGACTACAAGCTGTATGACTTGCCTTTAAGCATAGTGGGTAAAGTCTCTATGAGCTAGGTTTAACAAGATCACCATTTCTATTAAAAATCCCTAAGATAGATTATAACAGCAAATAAGGATGCTTTATGCGGATACGTTTAATTTGTAACATAATTTCTTAGTATCTAGTCTTGGAAGAAGTACCGCCTAAGTTCTTTAAGATGACATCCCCCCGAGATAAGTATTCATATGCACTAAATAAACAAGTTCTGATTGGAATTAATAATGGATAATGACAGTTTTCCATTATATTAGCTAGACCGGCACTTATATACTCTGTCAAATTTAGCCTTGCATATGTGGTTTTTAGTATGATCTTAATTGAGTTTAGTCACCACAAAACCCGTTGGCTCAGTCTACTCAGTGTCTCCCAAAAACCCCATCTTAGTTTCCGATAGATTTAGGATTAACATAAGTTTATCATAACGTTTTAACTCAAAGCATAGAAATTAACTTAGTTATAGATAACTAAAATATTAATAAATTGAGAGAAAGATTGTTTATCCTCGCTCTTAGTGATCGACAACCCTACTTACCTACTAAACTCCCATACGGACCGGTACACTTGGCCCGTTAATAGTGGTTGTTTTTGGTTAAGTCGGCAAAATATAAATTTAAAACTTGAAACATAAATTACAACCACACAACGACACATCAAAAGTCATCCCATTATTCAACAAATCTGTTTCTCGTTAAAGTTATTGAACAAGATTAAAAAAGTAAAAAGATTCATCTTAACAACTCTTTAGGCACAACCATGCAAACATTTGATAAATTCAACGACGAGCCTAGTAGTAGTATTTTACTCAATTAAAACCCGACAATATTCATGTATAAATGAAATTTGCACGGAGAGTCAAATCCTTATTATGATTGCCTTGTCATTACTATATGCTATTCAACACAATCTCTGAAAGTACCTTTAAACTACCTTACTTCAAAGATAGCATTTGACTACAAATCAAAAAATTGCCATCCACATATGCAAGACCTCTTTGCATCTCAAGTATGAAGATGAGTATGCAACCACATACGAGTTTTACTTAATGACGCTGATCCATAAAGTGATTTCTCGTTTGTTGGGGTAGTCCAATATTCATCACAAATGAATAACATATGAGTTTGGCGGACACATCCTTTAATATTCAAAGAATATTACCAATCTATTACATTTGTCTTAATTCAACGATATTGTCGTATTTGTTGTCTGGACAAAATGGACAATTGTATAAGAACATACAAGTCATTCAATAGGATTAAACATGCAAATAGATGACATAATAATTATAAAACAAAACATATCATAACCAAGCCATATAAATTCATTGCAAAAAAAAGAATTGTTTAGCAACTTTTGCACCAATAACCTGAACTTGAATGTAAGACCTTACATTTTAGAAAGATAACTCAAAATCAACAACCTATGGCTTTGAAACAGACTAATTTATTACGAAACCAAATGAGATTACGACCCCGAGAAGTCGGTGAAAACCTTTAACGTAAACTGTTTTGATTTTCTATGTATATTCGATGACATAATACTTGACAAACTGATTTTTAAATCACATTTTTGAACAAACTGTTAACCTAAGACACAAGTATATAAGAGTGATAAAAGTTATAAAACTCATATCATATAGGTCACGTTCATATTTGTAAACCTAAAGGGCCTTATTATTATAAATAAAGGAATCGCGTTATGATACTTTGACTCGTTCGTACTTGTACTACTACCATATCACCTATTTGCTTGAAGTTGAGTTTCATAGCCCCAATTTTACTTGTTTGAATACCTGTGTGAGAATACAGTTGCATGCTTTTCCTATGCGAAACACAAAAACTTCAAAAACTTATACCAGTAATATGCCCAAGTTACAACCCATTTCCATGATGACCCCACTACCATGAACCGTTAATTACGTCATAGAGCGCGAATGTGTGAATTATCTATTAGGATTAGAACTCTCCCAGTACCGTGTGTAGGTAGCTACTTACTTGACCGAAGATTACCGTCAAGACGGACGCCTTCTCATTTTGAAAAACTTTAGGTTTTGGCAAAGCACCACCAGGAAAACTGTAACATAGTTACACATACTTAAGCTATCGGTTCATAGCCTAGTTGCAATATAAATACATTTTCCATGTGCTAATAATTAAATAAAAAAAAGATTGTTTATAAAATATTCACAACACTAACTCGAAAACTCATTGGTCCAACACTTATATTTAATTAAACCTATGATAATCACCAACTATGTTACGTTTTAGCTGTATTTCACAGGATCAATAACTTGCATACTTGGCTACATACTGGAGTCATGTGTAAGATTCATCACGGTGGGTGTTACGTCGCATCAAATATTTCCTGCATGAACTTTATTCATTTGATTATCTTCCAAACTATTTTCTATCTTGTGTTGAAACTATGGAATGTATTTTGTGAAAACTTATCTACCAAATGTATCAAATGGATGTTTTTTTTAAACGAGCACAAACCACACATATAGAAAGCTCGAATTATATCTTGTGTTTCTGTTCTATGAAGTCATACCCGGGTTACTTTCCTGCTGCGATATTTATTCGAGGGGGTGTGACATGAGTTTGACAATCTTTTATCCACTTTGTCAAAAAGATATAATTATAAGATACTTCAAAACAATTTCATTTTATAAAATCTTATCTAATGTACACAAAGAAGAGAATAAATATAAAATTTTTAGGCTCATTATCTAATGTTCGCAATTCCGAAGGATTTTGCACTTTTTAAGGCGGCGTATACTTCTTTTTTAAGGCGAATTGAAAATCGTTTAAGATATATTTATATATATTTGTATTTGAATATATAAAGTTGTTATATAAGAAGGTCGAAATAAATATCTATATAGTGTGTAAAGATGTGAGGATGCTTATATTGTAACTACAATCAGACAATCATTTATAAAAGGTAGTGGCGTTTCTTGTAAAATAATATACATCCATTGGTTGGTAGACCTATTTGATATCTTAGGTCAGTCGAAAGCGAGACGTCGTATCCCTTCGCGCCAAATTGACATATAACAAGGAGTCGGTTATTCGTGCTATCTACACGGCGAAAGGATGGCATTCTTGGCAAAAAGTAATACACCAGATTTATGAAATAGTATTGATAGTAGCACAATAACTTCACCATTACAAAGCATGAAAAATATGTTACACCCATCATGATACTATAAAATGAAATTTCATAATGCAAACACAACTTATACTACAAGCGAAACATAAAGCCAAGAAGTTTTAAAGCCAGTTCTAATAAATTTTCACATACACCAAAATAACAAAACCTTCTAAGAAGAGGCAGGTCGTTTGACATTTATGAACTAAAGAGGTAAATGCATAAAACTACACAAAGAGTATTTCATGATATTAGCACTGAACGGGACGTACGGTATATATTTTTCCAGAGTATTCTTAGAATATCTTGATATATTGACTGTAGCTATCAGTCCAAAACATATAGCCACAATAGTAGACCCCTGAAATTGATCCAACAATATCAATAAAACAAGAGTTATACTTAATTAAACAGTGTTAACAACAAGGGGGAAAGGAGGAGGTAGAGACGTGTTGTGTGAAGATGACGCGGCTCAACCACTTAGAAATGAAAGATAAACACTACCTATGTAGCTTCTTTAGTCTGTTTATTTTTAAAAAGAGTGCAGAGGAAGCTAAAAGTAGTACCGAAAAATCGAGTAATCCGCAAGACGAAGACAAGACACTCATTAAATATTTAAATAACAACACACTAAAAAAAACAATAGACCCAATGAAGGGAAACTCAAACGCACCTTAGAACCATTATTAAGCTAGCGAGTTTACCTTACCCCTAAAACCAAGTAATCTCATTACACCCCTTAGGGAGTGAGTGCAATAACAGAACCGCAGACGGCTCGAGAACGAGAAACCAGAACACGAGAAACCCACTCAACCGTCGCGCGGAAGCCTCTGAAACCAATTTCGGTCCCTGAGATACCTCAATCCCATATCCTCAGTCTCATATCTCCATTGATCCATTCTCAGAGATATCTTCCAGCCCGAACAATCGTTCCTATGGAATATACCTGAAAATAAATCGGGTCCAATCTTTCTACCCCCTAATATTAGTGATCTGATACCGAACGTAAGAACACGAGAATCGGTACCGCGAGCTCCGCGACACATAACATTTGGTACCGGACGAAGCTCATCTTATCCGTTCTGTAAATATCATATATGCGCAAGAAACGAGGAGGATTTTGGAGACTGCGTCCCGTTTAACAAAAACGTAATGCACCCCTAGCACCCCTTCTATTACTTGCATGTTACTTCTATCTAAAAAAAATTAATGCGAATAATGTAAAGAAAACGTATAAAAAAAAGAATAAGTACCGCAAAGCACCTCTTTCATTTAATTACACGTCTTAGAGAATAACTATAAGTCATCAGTAAACCTAAAATCAGTCTATGAATACCACCAAAACACAATATTATAACTCACATAAACACCCCATTACAAATACTCTTATATTCTACTTTGCGCAGTTTCATATGAAAATAGAACAAGAATAAAATATTCACGAAACACAAAACACAAGCTCGTATAAATAGTTATCTGAGTAATTTTAAAATTATCAGCTCAAAGAATACGCCATAAGAGCACACTAGAAAAGTATGACACAACCACAACACTAAATAAACCCAAAAGTTGAGTGCCTAAGAAATATACCACACTACGGTTAGCGCAAGAGATACACAGACAATACGTACACCTCTATACTTACACCTGATTCGGAGACAAATTTAGAACGTAGACAACAGCGCGTCAGCCAACCCCAATTAACTTCTCTAATTTCTGTACTCAGTTGATACCTAATATACTGCGATAGAGTAAAGAGCAATCTATCCAACTACCACACACCCCTTCCTTGGGGGTAAAAATTTTTCATACCTAAGGATCTGTGGTTTTCCCAAAGGTACAATGTCAGAAAATCATAGATAGATGTAGAAAGCATAAAGACGCGAGAGAACACTCGAATAGCACAAGCCACCATCTTATCCAATACAGAAACAAAGAATATACGTAGAACAATACAATTGAAAGATAGTACAGAATAATCAGAGTTTACCCCGAGAGAACACTAAACAACATAACCAAATAACAAATTTAGAGGTTAACATATCGACTACAACTTAGCTGTCTAACAAACAATCATGTCACCATTATATATTACACACCCCGACACAAAGCCAAGCCTCAAGATGTACATATACAAACACTAAGAAAATCTAAAGATATTCTTTAAACTAATTCAACAGTGGCCGATCTCTCTTAAAAACCAGGATGTCTCTCTTTTAAAACTGACCTCAGAAAACGAGTGATTCTTACCCCAAGTGGGTAAACCAATCGACTCAAAGCTATACCTACTACATACATCGCGTGATTGTTATAATTTAATCCCTGTCTTGAGATGGACGTAAAATGGCCTTACTGACAAGAGTCAGTTACTATTGATGAGGGTTGTCTAAAACAATCCTCAATAAAGTATTTACAATACCTTACCTTATCCTGTGTACCTAACCGTTGTGTAGTTGCTATTGTATAGAATGCCAAGATCACGGAGTTGTTTATCGTTCCTCAGAGGTAATAGCGTGTGAAGTGTTTCAAACTAAACTGTACTAAGTCTTATAGGTTAAATGTATGTGATTTATATATTTTATGAAAGCGAATTTAATCTCGTGTTATGCGAGAAGAGGTTTGGTTTAAACTTAATTATACGGTAATAATAAACCTAATCTAATATGAAGAATCGTATGATAAAAAGAGAATTGACTTCACAACTAATAAATTTATCCTTAGTAAGCTCTTCCCCAAAACCCTATAGACGACCATTGCGTATGTCACAACATTATAGTCAATCAATATTGATTACGAGGACATATAATCTCTAATACGCAAGAGCAATTTACCCAAAGATACACGTAAAACCAGGTCCGTACTACGTGAACTACCCATATGCTCTAATGTAAAAAACGCACAATGTTAAGTTATAACTCTGATAGAACTATTTACACAAAGGAGCCCAATTAGCGGAGATTTACAACGACTACGCATTAAAATACTATAAAGGGGGTCATCCTTACAGATGGGTAAGGGTATAGTACTAAAAGTATGAAAGACTCTACTTCACATAAATCCCTTCTGATCATAAATCACAGCCGCTCTAGAGTTCTGTCGCTAAAAGACACAAGAAAGTAACCTGATGGTTTTCGAAGTAGATATTAAACCAATTAGCACCACCACGGACAATCAAAGCAATAGAGCATTACCAATTCACATAATGCAAGTTCACAAAAGACCACTAAAACTATAATTTCTGTAAGAGATCTTCTCAGATCTAAAGACAAATGCTTAAAATAGATAAGCAAATCACACAATACACAAACTACAAATAATAAACATTAATGAAAGAATTTAATTCGGAATAAAAATACATAAGCTTCTACATTATATTAGAGAAACAAGCAATTAGAGCGAATGGTAATCAAAGGCTTGGATAAACCTACTAAATACTTCCAAGTCCAGTCTACAAGCTCTTCATCTCATAAGCCAAAAAACATAAAGCCACTCCAAACTAAGTATAGTATAAAAGACCCTAACAATCACATCTGAGCATCTCTATACGAGCGAGTAATTATAAAGAAAAGGAACCGTACGGCGTCACAAAGGACGAAGTCAGGACATCCTCCGCGTCGCGCGTCAAGAATCTCTAGGGTTTTAGCGATTATTACTAGACGGGCTTACGTAACTCCAAAATAGACCGCGTCTTAACAAATTTTTTGCGACGCGGTCACTTAATCATCCATAGGCGTCGTCAAGTCATACCTCTTGTGTCCCTTCCTTCCACCTTTTGTTATAGCAATATTTCATTTCACAGCCTTCAAGATCTTCCGGTAGCTAAACACAAGTTGCCACAAACTCGCTTCGATCGCCCAACACTTATCTCTCTCTAGTTTTCCAAAATAACCACATAAGTCTCATCAGTGTACATTTTAAAATCCACCCCAAAATGTGTTCCTTTCCATAATGCTGAAAGAATTTATAAAGAAGAAATGGACAGTAGTTAAGATGCACATATTTTAACATTCTTCTTTGAGCCTCTAAACTAATAATATAAAACGGGTTTATACAAACTTACAATACGAATACAAAGTGTATAAATAATTAACACTCATCTGCAACATCACCCATACAATTGAGATACTCTCTAGCCAGTGTCCAACTAAGCAACTCAAACCTTTCTTTCCAACACCTAAGACAAAAGTTAAGCAAAACCTAAACTTCCAATAGTATTGAAAAGCGCTGCATCCTTTAACCTCTACCTTCATCATACAGCGCATATTCTAATCTCCTTCAATGGGCACAACCCACTAATAAGCGCGACCAAATCTCACCAGTAACTAGCCCCAACCACACCTCATACAATTCTATATCCCACACTGTAGAGCACCCTCACAAAAGTGTAGTTTTAGAGCGATCTAGCAATTACTCTACTTTCTCCTCGTGTGTATAATGAATTACTACGCAATATGGAAACGAAAATTAAACACTCATCTTACTAACCTTCCACTAACGACTAACCCAACTTCCACCCATTTAGAGGCTTTGATCCTTAAAACACAATAATGGGATCTATCTCTACTCTCGAAAAAAACGATACAGAGCAATCAAACGGAGCGAACAGGAGGAAAAGCGGAGAAAAGTTAGATATAGATCCAATTATAACAAGACCTATGGAGTTAAACAAGACTCTTCAGTATTCATAGATCACGATAACGAAGTGAGAATAAGCTCTAGGATATACTTTCACTGACGAGAGTTTCACCTTCAATATTGTTACAAATTCCAATTATATAATCACTGCTCTCTCACAACCACCAGAGACAACAGAAAGAGAATCCAAACACTGATCTGTAGGTCTTAGAATGCTATAATTTATGTGCCTTTGCTACGAAAAATACGAGCGATTCTACTAGAGGATTTCTACTAGAACTCAAACGCACATCCATACGAATTCCAAACTTTAAAGAGTAAGTAAATGCCTCTTGATATCTCATAACTGCATTAGGGACAAGCAATAAAGATAGCATCCAAGTTTGGGTAGTATTTGATGAGGTGTAAATCTTCTATAATAATAAACTACTATGCCATCTACCGACTGTATCACACATCGGTACATACACCCCCATCCTTAATCACAACGATACACAACAAAAAGCTATCTAAACACTATTCATTTATTAGGTTAGCACTTCTGTGTATAGGTGCATTCTGTGTAGGGATAATACACGTGACTTGGGTCTATACTTGGAAAAATAATGAGGACAGAGGTTAGAGCAGAGCCTGTTAACCAACTAACGAAGAGCTCTGAGAATTGCTACAAAAGGTGTAGAGACACAGATAACATGCTACCCGAGCACTCTAGGATGACTAAAAGAATAGAACCTCCACAACCCGTGCGTCAAAAAAAATTGAGGTGACAGCATCTGACTGTAGCCCGTCATAGAAATGAAACCCTAGAAATTCTGACGCGACGGTGTCAAATTACTTGTCGACGCCGCAACGTTCCTTTTCTTATAATACAACCTCGAATTTAGGGTTTATAGAACATATTAAGGAGTGAGTTTGGTATAGAACGACTTGTAGCTGACTTTGGAAGTATTTTAGGGTTTCCCAACCCTTTTATACCTTCCCTAATTGCTTGTTTCAATATAGTGAAGTTATTTTATCCTTTAATCTTTCAATATGTCTTATTATTTGATTAGTTATTGTGATTTGCTTATCTTTAACATGCTATACTAGATCTCATTAGTGTTTGCTTATGATTGCATGTGAATTGGTATGTATTCTTGATTGATGTGTGTGCATGTTTAAACTCAAGAACCCTAGTTACTTAAGTGTATCGAAGATCTAGAGCGGCGTGATTATGTAGAAAGGATTTCATCGTAATAGTCTTCAACTCTTCATACTACCTTACCGATATGTGGATGATTCCCTTTAAGTATTTTAATGTGCGTCTATCTCCCTAGGGGCCTTGTAATAGTCTTCATACTACCTTACAAGTACGTTTCCCTAGCAAGGTATCACGTAGACGACGTTTTCGTGTAATTCGTCATGCTTCTTGGAAATACTTACACATACATCACAAGTGTGACAAGGCAATAGAGTTAGGAGAAGCTTTCCAATGATCACACATGATTAAGTAAACACTTCTCTTTTATCATACGAATTCTCCTTATTAGATTAGCTTAGTAATTAGATAATTAGTTTAAAACAAATCCTCTTCAAACCCGAGATTTAAATTGCTTTCATAAAATATAAAAACACAAATTTCAACCTATAGACCTTAGTTACATTTAGTTTGAACCTTCACACGCTATTACCTTAGAGAACGATAACAACCTCCGTGTCTTGCCTATACTACACTACAACGGTTAGGTACACTGCATAAGGAGTTGTAAAACTTATTGGGAGTTTCACAACCCTCATCAAGAACGCTTCATAGGCCATTTCCAACTCGAGGGGCTAAATACAATCGATGTTGTAAAGGTGGCTGATTCAGGTTACCACTTCGAAGATACTCTTCCGAGGTCATTAAAGAGCTCTTTTAAGAGATGCACTTGAATTGAAAAGACTCTAGATTTTTTTAGTAAGGTACATCTTGCTTAGGTTTGAGATAAAAAAACATAAAGTACATTGAATTTACATGATCATATGTTACCAATGATTGTTATGTTATCAAACTTGATATTGTTACTATCTTTAATTGTATTTCTACTTATACTTTGCATCTAATATGGTTGCTTTGCTCTTCTCCTTATCTTTTCATTATTATGTCCTTGACAACATCCTTAGGTATGAAAAATTTACACCCAAGAAGGTAGAAGATCTTAACCATAAGGACAAGGATGGTCTGATTAAGATAAAGATTATCAAACAAGAAATAAAGTTAATGGTGCTCCATTTACATTCACACGCTGAACATTCTTTCACAGTCAAAAAAAGAAGATTTTTCCATCATGTAAGTAAGGGTGTTTTTGTATTTTCTGCTTTTATTCTTATGCCTTATTTTTAGTTGAGTCACTTTTCTGTTTATGCGTTATTCATTTAGCTAAAATAACTACAGATAATAAACGGTTGTTTGCGATTATATTCTTCTTTTCTATAACTGCAAGTAATAAAGTATTAATGGGTGTTTGTGATTATCTATGTTTTCTACTATTTTTGTTATGTACTTCTATTATATAACTGCAATTAAGAAAGAGGTGTTTGCGATTACTTCTTTTTATACTTTTCTACTTACGCATTTATTTTTTTAGATGAAGTAACTGCAAGTAATAAAGGGGTGTAGGGGTGCTCATGTTTTGAAAACCGGACCGACCAAAACCGATCTTGGCTAAAACACCAGACCAAAATGGTCCGGTCTGGTCCAGGTCGGTCCGGTCCGATTCGGTCTTTAGTCCGGTCCGATCCAACAAGGGATAATTGCTGATTTTTCGTAAGACCAAACCGGACCGGAGACCGAAAGGAAAAGGATGGACTGAGGACCGGACCGAAATAGGTTCGGTCTAGTTCAAGCCGGTTTCTCGGTCCGGTTTCTCGTTTCGGTCAGGTCTGCGGTTCGTTTTGCTCACCCATAAAGGGGTGTATGAGATTACTTGGTTTTTGGAAACCGTTGTTAAAATGGTTCTAGGTGCGTTGAGTTTCCCCTATTGGTTATTTTTCTCAGTTTTAGTTGAGTGTCATTCGTCTTGGTACATTTTTGTCCTCTTTAACACCCCTTAAAATAACCAGACTAAAGAGCTACCATAGGTAGTGTTTATCTTTTCATTTCTAAGTGGTTCGAGAATTCACAAGATGATCTAATATCATGTTAATTAAAAAATTTCATGGGTCTTATGTGCACTATGTTTTGGCTGATAGATATGCAACAACATCAAAAACTTAAAAAAAACCTTAGTGTATTGCCTAATACAAAGACCTTTACTACTGCTTTACTTTGTCAAAATGTAAACGGCCATGCCTATTTAGAAAGGATGATTGGTGATGTAAATTATAACTGGCTTAAAACTTTGGCTACGTGTTGTATATAAGTCGTGTTTGCATATGAAATTCATGTATCATCTGTGTACATATTTTCATGCTTGAATGTGAAGTTTTTGTATCAACTATTTCAAAATGATGTATACATTTGCAAATTGCACCCCGCCGTGAAGCACGAGAACCGACTCCTTGTTATATGCTCAATAGGCGAAGGGAACGACGTCGCTTTCGACGACTAAGAAATAAATTGGCTTAAAACCAAAGGAATATATATATTTACAAAACGCACCCTTAAATTATTCGAATAGTTACAAAAGCTACCTTACATATATAGATATTTACGACATTTTTATATAACAAACTTTATATATCAAATACAGTATATAACATATATCTAACGATTCATTCCTAAAAATATACCGCTAAAAAGATCTTCGAATTGTGAACAAAATGAGCCTAAAATTTCAATGCTTTTGACCTTATATAAGATTTTATAAAAAATGTTGAAGTTATATATATATCTTTGAAAAAGAAAAAGAACTTTCAAAACACATGTCACACCCCCCAAAATATCGCAGCGGGAAAGTAACTGGGGTATGACTTCATAGCACAAGAAACACAAGAATATAATAATCGACTTCTATATGAGTCGTTTTTAAAAAAAATCCATTTGATACATTTGGTAGATAAGTTTCCACAAAATACATTCCATAGTTTCAACACAAGATAGAAAATAGTTTGGAAGATAATCAAATGAACAAAGTTCATGCAGGAAATATTCGATGCGACGCAACCTCAACCGGATGACTCTAACACAAGACTCCAGCATGCTAGCCAAGTATGCAAGTTATTGACCTGAGAAATACATGCTAAAACGTCAACATAAAGTTGGTGATATCATAGGTTTAAATAAATATAAGTGTTGACCATGAGATTTCCGAGTGTGTGACTATTATAAAAACACAATAGCACATGAAAAGTATTACTATTGCACTAAGCTCATGACACTGAAGCCTTAAGTATGTGTAATTATGTTACAAGTTTTCCCGGTAGGTGCTTTGCCAAACACCTAAAGTTTCTCAAATGAAATGCGTCCATTTGACTGGTACATTCGGTCAAGTGAGATCTACCAACACCCGGACGAGGGAGTTCAATCCCAATAGATATATTCACAATATTTGTGCTTACTACGTAATTAACGGTTCATGGTAGTGGGGACATCATGGCAAATGGGTAACTTAGGCAATACGTAAAAGTTTAAAGTATTTGTATCCATAAGGAAAAGCAAGCAATGTATTATCACCCCAAGTGTTTCAAAACAAGTATAAAGCTACTAAATGGGGGCTATTAAACTCACCTCAAGTAATTTGGTGATACGGTAGTAGTACAAGTACGAAAGTGTCAAAGTATTCTAACCGCCACCAAATTTAATAATAAGGCGTTTTAGGTTTACAATATGAAGTGAGCAATATGCATATAAGTTTTATAAGCTTTTATCACCCTTATATACTTGTGTCTAAGGTTTACCAAGTTCAAAATGTGATTTAAAAATCAAGTTTGTCAAGTATTTATACATAGAAAATCAAAATAGTTTACGTAATAAGGTTTTCACCCGACTTCTCGGGGTCGTATCTCATTCGTTTCTTAATGAAATTAGTCTGTTCAAAAGCATAGGTTGTAGCATTTTGAGTGGTCTTTCTAAAATGTAAGTCTTACATTCCAGTTCAAGGTTTAATGGTGCCAAAAGTGCTAAACAATTCTTATTTTTGCAATGAATTAATATGCTTGGTATGATTGTTTTGATTTTATAATAATTATGTCATATATTTGCATGTTTAATCCATGAATGACTTGTATCGTTCTAAACAATTGTCCATTTTCAGTCAACAAATACGAGAGTATTGTTGAATTAAGACAAATGTAATAGATTGGTAATATTCTTTGAATATTAAAGGATGTGTCCGCCAAACTCATATGTTATTCAATACGTGAGATTATTGGACTAACCTCAAACAAACGAGAAATCACTTTAAGATCACGTCATTAAGTGAAACACAATGTGGTTGCATACTCCATGCTTCATACTTGAGATTCCAAGAGGGTCCTTGCATATGTGGATGGCATTTCTTGATTGTAGTCAAATGCTATATTGAATAAGGTAGTTATAAAGGCTACTTTCAGAGATGTGTGAAGCATATGAATGACACGCGCAATCAAAATAGGATTTTGCTACCTCCTGTGGTTTAATTGAGTAAAATACTACTACAGGCTCGACGTTAAATTTCAAATGTTTGCATGGTGTGTGCCTAAAGAGTTGTTAAGATAGAATCTTTTTTACTTATTTAATCATGTTCAATAACATTAACGAGAAACAGATTTTGTTGAATAATGGTGATGAACTTATTGATGTGTTCGTTAGTGTGGTTGTAATTTATGTTTTCAACTTTTAAATTTATATTTTACCGACTTAACCAAAAACAACATTTTAATGGGCAATTTACCCGGTCAGATAGGAATTTCGTGGTAAGTAAGGTGTCGATCACTAAGAGCGAGAAACAATCTTTCAATTTATTAATATTTTGGTTATCTAAACTAAGTTAATTCTGTTCTATGTTAAACCTATGCTAAACCTATGTTAATCCTAAATCTAAGTCTTATGAGGGGTTTTTGAGCTGAGAGACTGGCACGGGTATTTGTGTTGACCTATAAAATCAACTTAAGACACTAAAACACATGCAAGCAAATTGACAGAAGATAAAAGAGCGGTCTAGCCAAATATAAGAAAACTGTATTAACCATTATTAATCTAATCAGAACGTTGGTTTGTTTATTTAGTGCAATGATTACTTATCTCGAGGCGGCATATCATTCTTAAGACTTAGGCGGTACTTCTTCCTAAGACCTAGATACGAAGAATTCTGTCACAATTAAACGTATCAGCATAAAGAATCCTTATTTGCTGATTATAATCTATCTTAGGGGGATTAAAGAAATATGATCTTGTTAAACCCAACTCATAGAGACTTTAAACCCCCACTTAATGCTTACAGGCAATTCATACACTAGTATTCCACTAACCAAGTCTTTACCAATTAATTGAGAACATACTCGTTGATCCCAAGGGTCACCTGCCGGTCCAACTAAGCTCGCAATCTAAAGACAAAGATAGGTTATTATTTGTGATCCTATTGGTCTAGATGTATAAATCACTATATGGAGAGCCATCCCGGCATCTAGATTACTTGGTCCGTATCACTAGATCCAGTTGAATGATAGGTCGCATACAAAAGCATGTAAAAAAGTATAAACTGATAAACATAAACAAGTAATCAACGATAAATTAAGCAATCGAGATAAACAAACCAAACATTTAAATCTTCATAATAATGGCTAATACCCGAAGGTATTAGCCTTCAAACGTCATAATCAATACAAAGGTAATAATTTAGAAAAGGTAAACTAAACGAGTTAACGAATGATACCAAAAACTGAACAATTACAAGAGTATAGGAGGTTACAAGTTGTTTCCTTTGGAATTAACTATGTTGCAAGACCTCTTCTGCTCTTCTTCTCTTCTGAAAATCGACTTTTAAGGGGTTTGTAATCACAAATATGATTTACAAAATGAAAACCCTTTTAGGTTTTCTATTTAATAAGTCTATAATATGGCCGATACGTCGTATGACTGAGGTCAATACTACGTGAGCGGGGCTTTCTTGAAGTAGACCACGTTCGCTATCTTCCAAAAATATTTTATTTCCATAAACTTGAATACGGGCGTATTGTCTTCTCTAGATACGGGTAATTGGATCTCTTAATATGTGGTTTTAGTGAAGTGCATGGCACATATACGCCTATCTTCTTGATGATAGGACGTGATTGGATGTTAAAACAATAATCTTTCATGTCTTTGGTTTAAGCTCCAGAATGCGTGCCTTTTTGCTAATCTTCACCAAGTACTCCATAATTACTGCAATTCTCAAATACAAATGGGTTATTTACATGGGATAAATGATGCTATAAAAGTAATGTTATTTGATGTCATCAAATATTCCCCCACTTGAATCCTACTTGTCCTCAAGTAGCCTTTAGAAGTTTATAAAAATGTATCTCTAAGGAATTTTCCGTAAGCATTTATTTATTCTATTACAAGTACACAACCAAACACCTCACGAAATAGGTAGATGAAAACACTCAAATCACTCAACTAATCTATGTGGTAACATGTAACTAATTCGCTCAATTGCTCGATCGTGACGAGTATTCTATCATAGGCTTGGCAAGGATACACATCTCCACCACTAGAGCTAAGGAGTAACAAGTTTATAAAGGTAAAATGGGTTTTTATTATAAGGTTAAGGGTTGATCATTCTACAATCTTTCACCAAAAGTACCACACCAACAAGGCAGCTGAAGCACACATACATGGCCGTAACGATGGAATAGACATGTGTGTTCGATCACATCCTCATTCGAGTTTAACCAAGGGTTAGGATGAAGAATGATATAGGGTAGGGATCTTCTAACTTTCACCAATAGTAATAAACCAACAAGGCAGCTGAATCATGCATACATGGCCGTAACGACGGAATAGACATGCATGTTCGATCACATCCTTATTCGCGTAAAACCCATGGTTAATGATTAGGAAAGGGAAGTAAATTGTTGTTAAATAAAAATTACGAAACAAATAGATTAAGTCCAAAACAAATAAGGCACAAGTTGCTAGACACTTTTTCCTGACCGTTACCATGATAAAGACACAACTATTTACACACGTCTTGATCATAGATCAAAAACAACAACCTAAGTTGGCGTTCCCGTAACGGTCAACTTCCCAATCATCCCATACTTTACATACTTTTACAAGACAAGTGGCGATATCTACCACTTTATACAAAACTTTACATCGTTGACTTATAAGACGTATCAACGAATAATCGATCCTTGATATAATTCCTTCGGTTTAAGCTTTTGCGAAACGATTATCTCCAAACTTTCCTCTTCTTTTTTTGTTGCGATTTTTCTAATTTTTTTTAACTACGAAACTCGATGTAATTTCACCATCATCACGATCATAATAATTACGGATAATTCCTTCGATAATTCTTCATTCTTCGGACGTACCAATAATTGTGATGGTAGTAAAAATACATGAATTTTGACTACCTTATACATTCCCATTTGCAATGTACAAATTTCTTCCCAACCGTACCAAAGATAGAAAATTGACACAAAGACCTCGGGAAATGCAATACTTTAACACTTAAAAGCAACTAGCAACTGATAAATGAACTTAATCTAACATGGTAGGCTAAGGTGTAAACAAACAGTTGGTGTTATTCCTAAAGGATTGGCTTTATTGGTTTTTCTAGGGGTATCTTACTCTTATGATGAGAGTAAACAAAGGGTTTAATACGGGGAATTAACTAACCAAAATTATTAGTTAATAAAACAACAATATAAAGGCTTTTTTGGGTTTAATCCTAGAAATTACCAATGGTAAAGATTACTCCATCTAAATCCATAGTACTCATTATTGTGGTCTCGAATAGATATACCAAGCCAAGTTCTAAAGTCTACAACATCACCGGCACACTCGTATTTTGTAAAATTTAGGTAAACATTTGAAAATGGATAAGGTTAAATCCTCATAATATCTAATAAGGGTTATTGTGTGCAGGTTATGTAACAAGTAATTTCACAAAAGTTTGCTTAAAAATTTTAAATTTGAGCATAATTTAAGCATTGTAGTGTGAAAAATAGGACAAGTATACATTCTGATAAGATCGTTTATAGCTCAAGATTGATTAGATCTTATATACCTATGATGAACAGTAACAATGATTAATAACACGCAGCAGAATAATAAAGAACACAATCAAAGTTATCACAAGGTTTTCTTTATTGAACATTTCCTATTACCCCAACTATAATTTGGGGCTACACCAACTAAGTATGGTGTACTATTCGACTCTCATCAGTCGACGTTGCCTTATTTTAACTACTAGCCTCTGCCCATAATGGTGAGGAGCTCTAGTTTTCTATGAATGGATCTATTAAACCAGACACCTACCCTCTTTATATAATAGAGGGAGGTTACAAGAAAACCTTAGCTTACATAGGAAGCTAACTTAATATTTTACATTAAGTCCTTGTTGTTTCATCTTTCTTCAATCTTGCATATTTAGTTTTGTAATCATCAAATCTCAAATCCCAACAATCTTCCCCTATTTGATATTACAAAACAATCTCCATGTATGAAACAATCTTCAGTGCTTCCCCTTGACTAAAGATCTTCTTGAACATGACACCACATATAATAAGCTGCAAACCATATATCTGTAGGCTTCTTTCCCTTTTTGTAATAATCCAATAGGGGTCTTCTGAAGATATGCAACTTGTAAACACTTCCCCTCAAGTGTGCATTAGATGGGTTTAAACATTTAGATCCCATAAATTTATAATCACAACATACATGTTGTTGCTTGATGTTATTAACACCCAAACGCCATACCTTTCTGCTCCTTTGAATCAATTCAGACCCTTATTAGGGTTTTGTAAACCCTTAAAACTGAATTAAGGTTTAGTCGTGTATGCAAACAAACCTTAACTTCTTATTGAAAATCCTCATAACGTATGTCTTGTATTCGCACCATATTACGATCAAGCCTTAGCAGTTGTAACCTCAAAAGAATATATGAACGACAACAGTAACAATATTAACAATACCAAGGATACCTTCTTTTTTTTAAGTATCCAGACGACACCTTTTAGTGACACTTTTTCTGTCACTAAACTGTTACTAATTCATCATTCTCACCAACTGCTAATGATTCTTTTCATATAATAAGTTCCAAATAACTCTTGAATTATGTAACCAATCAGCAACCATCTTGTTGTCACAACTAATCAAAAACAATTTTAAACAAACTTCTTGTTATATCGAATTAGGGTTGCTGAAAAACTCTAATATCACCAGATTTGACATGATAACCAAGACAGAAAATTCATACCTTCAATATCTTCATAACTTTGACATAGAAACACCTTGTAGATCCTAGATCGAGAGCAACCTGGTTTGATACCAATTGATAAGATCGTTTATAGCTCAAGATTGATTAGATCTTATATATCTAGGATGAACAATAACAATGATTGATAACACGCAGCAAAATAATAAAGAACACAATCAAAGTTATGAACAAGGTTTTTCATTGAACGATTTCCCTATTACCCCAACTATAATTTAGGGCTACACCAACTAACTATGGTGTACTATTCGACTCTCATCAGTTGACTTACTATTTAACTATCTAGACTCTCACTGGGAGAGTTCTATGTATTCATGGATATCTCAAACCATATGCCT
>BQNB010033520.1:0-52261 GCA_026074375.1 Tanacetum coccineum
TAAATAGGTAAAAGTTGAAGGTCAGTTTTGTAACTTTCAGCAAACTTGAGGGTGCCTTTTGTAACTTCTTGATTTTTTAATATTATTCTACTATTCATTGTGAATGTTTTAAATTTTTTAATATTTTTTTACTATTTATTGTTACTGCTGTTTAATATAATTGTATAATGCATATGTAGGGTTTTCCCCTGATAATTTGCATATACAAATTTAGGGTTTTAAATAGGGGTTTTAAAATAGAATTGTTACTCAACTTGTAGGTACATATGTGAGAGCCTGACGAGATAGTAGACAGAGGGAGTGTATGTATAAGGTAATTTCAATGAATAGTATAACCAATTTGTCGTGAAATTGTGCTACAAAGAGTCATAGACGAGATCGAAGGTATGAATAGTTGGGTCATGTCACGTAGGAATATAATTAGGGCATGCAAATGGACAAAAGAGTCCAAATCACAAAAAAGTCGTGTATATTTTATGTTTTTTTGATAAATTATATTTTATGTTTTTTTGATAAATTATATTTTATGTTTTTTGGAACAAAAACTATATGTAACAATTTTTTAAGTTGGTACTTCAACCCTTCAAATTATTTCTGCAACAAATTTGTAACAGTTAAAATTGTCACTAACTGCAGGCCTTTGAAGACATATGTCCATTTGCGATGACCAGTTTCTTTCACAAACGTAAACATGTGGAGACAAATCTCCAAGCGAATGGTTAAACATAGATAAAACAAAGATTTTTTTTATACGGGATAACCCATAGTATTTGGCTCATATGGTACCATTCCTTCTCCGTAAAAGCTTAGTTGACTGGTCAAGGGGGTCTACTTGTAGAAGGACCAGGGTTCGACCCTAACTCTTGACTAATTAGGTCACTGGGACAGGAGCTCATTGCTTGGGGCGGGTCCTTGGGGAAGTGTCCGTTGGCATCAAAAGATGCATGGGGCTAGGGTGTTCCCACCGATCTATACCTTTTTGTAGTATCCTGAAACTTAAAAGATAACCTAAAGTATCCTAACGATCGTGTGGATTTATGACCTAGCACAAATCACTAACACAAATAACAATCGTGTGGATTTGTAACCTAGCACAAATCACCAACACAAATAACAATCGTGTGCATTTGTGACCTAGCACAAATCACCATCACAAATAAAAATAAACAGACAATCGTGTAGATTTGTGACCTAGCACAAATCACCAACACAAATAAAAATAAACAAACAAACAATAAAACAACTAGTATAATTTTTTATTTTTTTAGACTTAACAATATAAACAAAATAAACATTAACCAACAATTTAACGACATAAGGAAATTCAGTTGGATCCAATGATCTTTTCTATAACATCAAACTAGGATAAGATTCTTGATGCGACATTAAGAAAGACACATAAAGTATAGAGGCACCTTGAGCAGCGAAATCATTTTCCTTGATGATGGATAGAAGAATTGAGACGGTATTTTTTTTTCCTTTTCTTTTAGGGACGTTATTGTTTAGGCTGTCGAGAGGATTAGGGTTTGACGGTGTGACTTAGGGAGGTGGCTCAACGTAGCCACCTAAGTCTGAAGATCAGACCCGCTACGATACAATGAAACCCGTGGTAAAAACCTAATACCCTAAACCCACAAACCGGGCTTGGGCCTATTTATCCACTAATCTATGTAGCAAAATAAATAGTTGTGTCTTGTCATGCAGGAAGATAATTATGAATGTAGTTGGCCGTTTTTAGGTAACTATGGATAAAAGAGTCAAAAAGTCCACATAAGTTAGTAAGACCCATTCTCTACATTTTAAAGCCACCACTCGACCTAAAATATGTCACTATTCTTAACATGTTCCATTCTATTTTTTGGGCATAAATCCTGATTACAGTAATAGTTTGGTTGTGATAGTACTTGTAGGCTTGTAGCAATTTACATTTGAGTGTTGTAATATGTCATTATTTTTAATAGTGTTATTTATATTTCATTAGCTATTATTAATTTGACTATTAAGATTTTACAGTTTATGGGCAAAAGTAAACTTCATTATAATATATATACTAAATATAGACTTGAATCCTCCTCACAAAATGAATAGTAACCAATTTAATACTTAATATTTAAAATGTTATTTTAATCCAAAGTGAATAGTAACCAATTTAATAATACCATTCTCCATTTTTAATAAACCCCCTCAAAATTCTTCAATTTTAATAATAAACCCCATTCACCCTCAAAATTCTTTATTTTTAATAAACCTCCCTTTAAAGTTAAACCACTTTTCAGTTTTAACCCAAAATACTTTAAACCCCCCCCCCCCCCCCCGTCAAAGTTAAGTCACTTTTCAGTTTTAATCTAAAATGCTTTAATGTAATAAAATCTCCTTGAAAGTTAAGACACTTTTCAATTTTGGTACAAAACGCTTCACGACGAAGCGCGAGTAGCCAAATCTTGTTTCACACTAATGGTAGTTTTATTTTTGTGCATTTGTTTATTGTATTTTTTATTCAAGTATTCAGATTTATAGTTGATGGGCCCAAGTAAACTTCATTTCATCCTAGCTTTTATTTACAACAACCAGAGGCTCTATACGTATCCGCCATTGAGATGATGAAACGAAAACACAGTAAACAACCTAAACGGTGCCTGAAAAGACAAGTAATCGATCGAATAATTTCATTACCAGATTGTTTACTTGTTGATATCTATTAGAACAGGTACACTTTCCGAACGATGGCAAGATCTTTGGCTTCAACCTCATAATCTTATTTTAATTATAAAGACTGTGATGAAGTTCGCATCTTTGAGTTCTATTCGTCTGTCAAAAATATCTTAATTCGATATGGCTTATCAAAACACAACAAATTCCAATTGCATGCATGGTACGAGGATCAAGGGGATGTCGAATCCTGTATTCGTTACGCTATCGAATGATTCAAAGACGTCACTCGTGTATATAGCAAAATGAATAGTTCGACCTTGTCATGTAGGAATATAACTATGAATATATTAGGCCGTGTTTAAGTAGCTAACCATGGACAAACAAGTTAAAAAGTCCACATAATAGTATGACCCATTCTTGACATTTTTTACGCCACCATTTGACCTAAAACACGTCACTATTTTTAACGTGTATTTATGTGGCTTTTAACTTGACTAGAGCACATTACACAAATTAAACAGACTAATGATTCGTGGTTGGAAAGCGTTGACCCGAAGCGTTAGAATTAGAATATGATTTTAGAATGACTACGTGACCATTATATATTCTTGAAGGCTTCATATTCATATCATATATATCAACCTGCATATACTCTTGATGGCTTTGCTAATATATGTTGCATAAAATCTATCAAGTCTAAATTAAAGATAAAAATGGATGGTTTATGTAGTTATGTGTTTAATGGTCATTATTTTTTAAATGTTATGTTCTTATGTAGTTATGTGTTTAATGTATATAACTGTTTTTGGCAGTCTTCAAAGTACTATGGCAAAACGTATATTTGATAGCTATGCATAATTTTCATGTAAAAGCTTTGGTAATCCTTTTAATGTATGTCCATTATGGTATAAGTAATTTGTCAAATGATGGATTTAGGTACATAACATAAAATGATAATTTTGCTCGACATTTTTCTTAACCTATGTGCGACTTTTCCAATCTGTTATGATGATGTGACCAGGAAAATAAATTGTACTCAAGTAACTATGGTTTAGACAATACTTTAACTTGTCTTATTTTTATGAATTTGGTTATTGGATCATTAATTTGACTATTGAGATTTTACACTTAATTGGCCAAAAGTAACTTTGGGTGCGTTTGGTTGATGTATATGGGAATGAGGGTATGGGAGTCAAAGTGATACATTATGTTTGTTATGAGTTAATAATTGATTCAAACACATAGCATCTATCAAATATGATAGGAGGCCATGTGGCTGTCTATGAAATCTATCACAAACTACTAATTTATATATTTATTTAAAATTGGCCTCACCAATATATAATCTTCTACTCTAAAATTTTATTTGTTATTATTTAAATGAACACATTAATCTTTGACACCCATACATTAAAAAATAAACCAAAAACACTTACATGAATAAGTCATACCGAATCTCATACATTTTATATATCAAAATCATACCTATAGTGATTCCACCTAGCAAACCAAACGCACCCGAGGGTTTAAAAGTAAATTAGGAGAGAGAATATTCATTAATATTTTAAAAATATATATATATTAAATGCATATTTTTTAATAAAAAATAAAGGTATAAAAGATTTTAACATGTGGATGGGAATCATTTACAAACCAAAAAAAAAATACTCCGTATTTTATTAAGATAGACTGTGAAAACCCAATCAAACCCAGTTAAACCTACAACCAGAGGCTCTGCAGCCGCCATCTAAATGATGAAACGAAAACATAGTAACCAATCTAAAAGGCGCCTGCAAAGAAAAGTAATCGATCGAGTAAGTTCATTACCAGATTTTTTACTTGTTGATATCATATCTCGTTTAGATTCTACACAAGAGTTTATCAGAACAGGTATACTTTCAAAACGATGGCAAGATCTTTGGCTTCAAGTTCCTAATCTTATTATTGATTATAAAGACTATTATGAACATTCCATCATTAAGTTCTTTTTGTCTATCGAAAATATCTTTCTTCGATATGGCCTAGCAAAACTCAACAAATTCAGATTGCATGCAAGGTACACGAATGAAGGGGAAGTCAAATCATGTATTCGTTACGCTATCGATCTTAACGTTCGAGAGTTAGATATTGATGTTTGCGATAACGATATGGGTACTAGCATTTCTTTACCTAAATATCTTTTCACATGTTCAAGTTTGGTTCATCTTAAATTGTATCAGTGCTTTTTTGATAATTTAGATGTCACATATTGGAAAAACCTCATGAGTTTGATCATTGGCTCTTGTATTTTTCATGAATATTTATTTCAAATTATCTTATCCGGGACTCTAGTTTTGGAAACTTTGATAATTGATTCTTGCTGTGGTTTTGAGTTTATTGATATTACTGATGAGAGTGTTAAAATTTCGTCATATGTGGTTCTTCAACGAAAGATATAGATACTCTCCAAATCAATGCTCCGCATATTCAGTCGCTAACAATCAAAGGTAAATTTGATTTAGCGGCCATTTTGTTGTTAAACGTGTCTTCTGTTGTTCAAGCTAAATTAGATTACCGCACCACCTATAATTTTTACAATATGGGAATGTACAAACATAATCGAATAGAGTTGCTCAAAGGATTAATACTAATCCCACATATCAAGGAGCTTAAAGTTGGTAAATTTTGCTTGGAGGTACAACTATATTTTTACTTTTGCTATTATCTATATTAAGATTTTTGGATATTCATTTTTTTGGTAAATAGGGACCATCCCCGGCAAATATATAAAGCATAAAAATAAAGACTTATATGGACATACCCATATAAGCAAGTTCAAATGACATACCCATACATTTTACTCTCATAAGTCATAATCATATTATATGAAAGACAATATCAACATAATGAAGTACACACAGTCACAAAGATAGTTGTGTTTTTTCTTTTACTATTATGAACATTCCATCATTAAGTTCTTTTTGTCTATCGAAAATATCTTTCTTCGATATGGCCTAGAAAAACTCAACAAATTCAAATTGCATGCAAGGTACACGAATGAAGGGGAAGTCAAATCATGTATTCGTTATGCTATCGATCTTAACGTTCGAGAGTTAGACATTGATGTTTGCGAAACGATATGGGAACTAGCATTTCTTTACCTAAATATCTTTTCACATGTTCAAGTTTGGTTCATCTTAAATTGTATCAGTGCTTTTTTGATAATTTAGATGTCACATATTGGAAAAACCTCATGAGTTTGATCATTGGCTCTTGTATTTTTCATGAATATTTTTTTTCAAATTAATCTTATCGACCGGGACTCTTAGTTTTTTGGAAACTTTGATAATTTGATCTTGTTGTGGTTTTTGAGTTTATTGATATAATAATAAGAGTGTTTATAATTTTGTTCATATGTTTTCTTCAATGGAATATAGATACTCTCCAAATCAATGCTCCGCATATTCAGTCGCTAACATTAAAGGTAATTTGATTTAGCGGCCATTTTGTTGTTAAACGTGTCTTCTGTTGTTCAAGCTAAATTAGATTACCGCACCAACTATAATTTTTACAATATGGGAATGCACAAACATCATCGAATAGAGTTGCTCAAAGGATTAATACTAATCCCACATATCAAGAAGCTTAAAGTTGGTAAATTTTGCTTGGAGGTACAACTATATTTTTACTTTTGCTATTATCTATATTAAGATTTTTGGATATGCATTTTTTTGGTAAATAAGGACCATCCCCGGCAAATATATAAAGCATAAAAACAAAGACTTATATGGACATACCCATATAAGCAAGTTCAAATGACATACCTATACATTTTACTCTCATAAGTCATAATCATATTATATAAAGACTAATATCAACATAATGAAGTACACACAGTCACAAAGATACTTGTGTTTTTTATTTTATTTTGCGATTAGAATGCGTCCATGTAGTAATGGCTTTTATCTTACATAAATCCAGTTTATTTTTTTATTGATTCTGTTATTTAAAGTCCCATTGTACCATCCTCTTTTTTTTATTTGTCTTTTCATTACTTTTTCATTGGCAGGTTCTTGCTAGTTCAAAAGCTGAGGGTTTCATATGTCTATCTGTAACACCCCCAAAATGGGTCGCAGCGGAATAAGGATCCGGGGCATGTTACTTCAAGATCAACAGCACAAGATATATATAAGAACGACACAAAAGTCGTTTAGATTGATACATTGGATTTAAATAAAAGTCATATTACAAAAGCTTATAGCTTTACTTTTCTATATTTAATATTTACAAAGACGCCATAGAAATTTCCCCAAAACATGATGCACCAAGTCGTTACCAGTGCAATCCAAACCACCATCCAATGCAGCCTTGGCTATCTCGTGCCTAATGACCCTCCTGAAAACATTGCTAAAACGTCAACAAAATTGTTGGGAAATTCATAGGTTATGTATGTTAAATTATGCAGACCGCAAGATTTTTCCCGTGAAGTTACAACATATGCCAACATTTACAAAACCAGATTATTGTTGCGACTAAAGCCCGACCCCCCCCCAAAATGAAAACCCCAAAGCTCAACCTATATTGCTATTTTAGGCAGTTATTTGCCCTACAGATGTTGTAACCCGCAACATCCAATCCGTACATGGTCAACGTATCGTTCCCAGTGATAGCTAATCACCCAAATGGGGGATTTAATCCAATAGATCTATTTTATATCATTGCGCTCTCACATAAATGTATTTCACAACTACATCTATGCAATTAACAGTTCAGAATAATGGGCTCAGGAGTTATCGCACTTTAGACAATCACATAATCATATATTACTTTCAACACTGCGTCCAATTTATAAAACAAGCAGTTTCCACCCCAAATAATACAATCATAAAACTGTAAAAGTGGGGCCTAGAACTCCCACCTTCGAGTACAGATAGCTAAAATAATCACAGATAAAAAGTCACGCATGACGATAAAAACAACCTATTTAAATTAAGGCGTATAAGTACATAGTACTTTAATTACAATAACATTGAATAATAATCTTATATTGTTACATTCGTACTATCGTATCGGGCTATCATACTTAAAGAGGTCATGACATGACGTACGAGGGAGTTTAGGACACGTTAAATCGTAATTCCAAACAACTTATCGATACTCATCCGAAAAAAAAAAAAAAACAAAAAAAAAGAAAAACAAAAAAAGAAAAAAAAATAAAAAATAAGAAAAAATATAAAAATCAAAAAAAAAATTACAAAAAAAAAAAAACACAAAAAAAAAACAGAACGGGGGGGGGGGGGGTGGGGGGGGGGGGGGGGGGGGTGGGGGGGGGGGGGGGAAAAAAATAAAAAATAAAAAAAAAAAAAAAATAAAAAAAAATAAAAAAACCCCAAAAACAAAGACAAAAAAAAACGAGAAGCGGCCTCATACTGACCACTCCCCACGTAATATACGCGCTTTGCTAACCAACTCAATAATTATATATAGCATAATCACCGGACTAATGCGTTATTAGTAAACTTATATTTTTATAACGTGAAAACGTTTATAAAATATACTTTTCGTAAAAATGACCTAAATTAGGTCGTTTTAAACCGTTGCTCAGCTTTTCTTGGGAGATGCCACGTCCTTCGAGGTAGTAAACGAGCGATCAGAATATTTACATTTTTCAACTTGTTAAAATTCTGCGATTGAATAGTTAAAAATTACATGTTCACAACACTCATTTTGTCGTTTTCGGCTTTAATTGGCCGTAAACTAGTAATCGTATAACTTATTCGTTTTTAATCCGATTTTAGTGATTCCTTCAGAGACGTTCTTGTTATTAAAAGGGTATTATAATGATATAAAGTTAATCCCGCTGATGAATAGCTACTTTTTACTGTTTCCATAGTTTTATAAAATAACTTTTTATAAACTTTAATTATCGAAAATTTCGTAAATTTAACCTCGTTATAGTTCCGATCTTAACGAATCTTGCCGTGTAACGATCTCCGTAATCAAAAGTTATATCATATTTTAGATGTTTTAAATAAAAGTGCTGTCATGAATAGTAACTTTTTATAAAAATATTTTATAAAAGTATTTATAGTCCATAAAAAAAAAAAAGTAAACTTGTTTTACTAACGAATCTTTTTCGTTATAGACGTTTTTCCAAGTTTCTTATCATATGAATCGACACGATGCCATATTTTTTTAATTATTATATCAAACCTACCTGTCCAAAAATTTCGAATTTGGACAGCCCCTAAGTAATTTTCATATAAGTTCTATAAAACCCTTGTTTTATGTATTTATATAAGTTAAAGAGTTTACTATAAAAACTCTTTTAACCAAATTTTTACATAGGTGGTACTTATAAAAGGTTCAATATCATCCCCTGAGTCCTTGTAAAATTCATTGTAACAAGTTTTAAACCTTTTACTTTCATTAATTTCACATGTTGAATTTTTAAGAAACATTATAAAACCCAAATTTTAACCTAAACATGTTAACAACTTAATCCATAGGTTAAATACTTTATTTTTACTTTTTCCCATATATATCGGATCATATACATAAGAATAAGGTGTATAAATTGATAAACTCAAATAAAAACCTCATTTTACATATTAGAAAGTCCATTAGTGTTGGATTATGGCTATATATAACATTGTAACACATAAAATCATAAAGAAGTAAAAGTAATAAAGGATTTAAGAAAACCTTAGAATGTGTACGAGATTAGAAATCAGTTTCTAAAACCCGAGTTTAATTCAAACAAAGCTTTCAAGCTTATAACCCTAGATTAGGTTTCCAAAACCCTAATCTTTCCTTTTTCTTCTTAATCCTTGCAAATGATGAATCAATGCTTGCAAACACCTTAGAATACCTTAAGTATGTTGTGTAAAGGGTTGTATAATCTTACAAAATCAAAGTATGGATTTTGTTTGGGAGCTTATTTGTGCCGTGAGCTTCAAAGAGAGGGAAAGAGAAATTTTGTTGATTTGGTTAAGTATGTAAGAAAGGAAGGGTGCATGCATGGGTATTTATAGTATAAATATCTTGCTAACCTAACCATGGTTACTTTCTAACCCTAGTTTAGTTAAACAAGTCAAGTTGGTAAAAGGTGTAAGAGTTACCTTTATGAAATATCTAGATATTATGCAAAGTGATGACTCTTGGTCCAATCCTTAGAATTTCGGCATATATAACATATATGTGATGTTATTTTAATTATTTTGAGTATTGGGTATAATCGTGGGTATTCGTTTAGGCGTAGTTAGGTTTTAGAACTTCCGGGTATGCCTAAACGTATTTTATTATGAAACGTAAGCTTTTTACGTAGCCGATAAAAATAAGATGAACAAAGTCATTAATTATCCTCATAATAATCATATAACACTTGCTTGATACAAACATTTAATCGTTTAATGCCCGTTTACATTGTATGATCATTTTCAGTTTACGCGATTTAACTTAACGTTTACGGTTTAAGAGCAAACGCGTAAAACCCTAAAAATAAATTATGAATCACATAATGTCATACCATGACCTAAAATACGAGGTGTTATAGTCTCCCCCCGTTAGCTGAGCCTTGTCCTCAAGGCTTAAGACGCAGCACTTGACGACGGCCCGGTCTTTGAGAACAGATGTGGGTATTTCTTCCGGAATTGATCTTCGCGTTCCCATGTAAACTCTGGACCTCTCTTGGAGTTCCATCGAACCTTGACTAATGGGATACGGCTTCGCTTCAACCGTTTAACTTCACGATCTGTGATCTCTATCGGTTCCTCGACAAACTGAAGCTTGTCATCAAAATGAAGTCCATCCAACGGAACGGCTAAGGGTTCGTCGGCATGACACTTCTTTAAGTTGGACACGTGAAATGTATTATGAACTCTGCTCAGCTCCTCAGGAAGCTCGAGCTTGTATGCAACGTCTCCAACCCTTTTTATTACCTTGAAGGGTCCAACAAACCTGGGATTTAATTTCCCTCGTTTGCCAAAACGTACAACCCCTTTCCAAGGCGAAACCTTGAGCATCACTTTATCTCCAACCTCAAACTCCATCGGCTTACGCTTCAAATCAGCGTAGCTCTTTTGTCTATCACGAGCGGCTTGCATCCTTTGCTTAACTTGAATGATCTTCTCTGTCGTCTCTTGAACGATCTCTGGGCCGGTGAGTTGAACTTCTCCAACCTCAGCCCAACAAACAGGCGAACGACATTTTCTACCGTAAAGTGCCTCAAAGGGTGCAGCCTTAATGCTAGCATGATAACTGTTATTGTATGAAAACTCGACCAATGGCAAATGTTTAACCCAACCATTTCCAAAGTCGATCACACAAGCTCTAAGCATATCTTTGAGAGTTTGAATGGTTCTCTCGCGCTTTGTCCGTCAGATTGCGATGAATAAGCCGTACTCATATCTAAAACTTGTACCCAAAGCTTTCTGAAGTGACCTCGTAAAAATTCGATGCAAACCTAGGTCACTATCACAAAAATCGAGACCGTAATTCCATGCCTTGTTTACTACTTCCTTCAGGTACAATCTCGCTCGTTTAGATTCTACACAAGAGTCTATTATACTTTCAAAACGATGGCAAGATCTTTGGCTTCAAGTTCCTAATCTTATTATTGATTATAAAGACTATTATGAACATTCCATCATTGAGTTCTTTTTGTCTATCAAAAATATCTTTCTTCGATATGGCCTAGCAAAACTCAACAAATTCAGATTGCATGCAAGGTACACGAATGAAGGGGAAGTCGAATCATGTATTCGTTACGCTATCGATCTTAACGTTCGAGAGTTAGATATTGATGTTTGCGATAACGATATGGGCACTGGCATTTCTTTACCTAAATATCTTTTCACCTGTTCAAGTTTGGTTCATCTTAAATTGTATCAGTGCTTTTTTGATAATTTAGATGTCACATGTTGGAAAAACCTCAGGAGTTTGAGCATTGGCTCTTGTATTTTTCATGAATATTTGTTTCAAATTATCTTATCCGGGACTCCAGTTTTGGAAACTTTGATAATTGATTCTTGCTGTGGTTTTGAGTTTATTGATATTACTAATGAGAGTGTTAATAATTTTGTCATATGTGGTTCTTCAACGGAAGATATAGATACTCTCCAAATCAATGCTCCGCATATTCAGTCGCTAACAATCAAAGGTAAATTTGATTTAGCGGCCATTTTGTTGTTAAACGTGTCTTCTGTTGTTCAAGCTAAATTAGATTACCGCACCACCTATAATTTTTACAATATGGGAATGCACAAACATCATCGAATAGAGTTGCTCAAAGGATTAATACTAATCCCACATATCAAGGAGCTTAAAGTTGGTAAATTTTGCTTGGAGGTACAACTATATTTTTACTTTTGCTATTATCTATATTAAGATTTTTGGATATGCATTTTTTTGGTAAATAGGGACCATCCTCGGCAAATATATAAAGCATAAAAACAAAGACTTATATGGACATACGCATATAAGCAAGTTCAAATGACATACCCATACATTTTACTCTCATAAGTCATAATCATATTATATGAAAGACAATATCAACATAATGAAGTACACACAGTCATAAAGATACTTGTATTTTTTATTTTATTTTGCGATTAGAATGCGTCCATGTAGTAATGGCTTTTATCTTACATAAATCCAGCTTCTTTTTTTATTGATTCTGTTATTTAAAGTCCCATTGTACCATCCTCTTTTTTTTCTTTGTCTTTTCATTACTTTTTCGTTGGCAGGTTCTTGCTAGTTCAAAAGCTGAGGGTTTCATATGTCCATCAAACTTGAAAGTTGTTGAAGAGATTGATTCCAATTGAGGCCGAGACTGGAAAGAGCTACTACATATATTATTTGATCATGGTTTTAGAGTTGATGAAGTTAGTTGATGGTTATTTTACCTGGGAAATTCTCTTTGACCTAAAAAGTTTGCTGATGGATGCACTTTCATCTTTTGGTAGACTTATTTTTAAGCATAAAAAATGCATATCAACAACTATTGTATGCTGGTATGAACTTATTATCAACTACAGTATATAAACACCAAGGCTATTGAATGCCTTTTTCTTTTCATATTGTATTTCTTCCATATCTCTTCTTGATATGGGATATTTGTCCAAAACTATTTATCATGATTTGGTTGAAGTCCAATATTTGCATCCTTGATTTATTGATTAACGTATATTTTTTATTTTTATACGTATTATGATGAGATGTGAAATATTACAGTAGTAGTTTACGAGGAATATTAATAAACTATACGTATTAAAATAGGGGGTGAAAATTTGGTTTGATGGATGATGATTCACAGACATCACTCGTATAATATATCATTAAGCAGAACAAAAACACCAATCATGTATTTGGAAGGTATTTGTAATTATTTTTTACAAAAAGCAAAACAGAAACACCAAAAATCCCTAAGCATGTATTCTTCTACAAAAAGGAAAAGAACTATTGAGGATAATAAATCTCCTTTCGCTTCTTCTTCCAAATCATCTTCTTCCGTATAGAATTTAATAAAATAATGTTGTTTTATAAAAATAATGTCGTTTTATAGAAAACCATATCACACTTATCTCCAACATTAAAAAAAACTCATTGATGCTTGAGTGGACAAAAGGAAGATAACTAGGGCATGTAAGTGGACAAAAGGAAGATACTTTGCAAGTGGACAAGTGGACAACAGTAGTTTTATACACACTTTTGCCTTCTGTATTGAAAGTTAACTGGCATAAAAAATCGAGATAATACATTTATTAATGTTAAAAAGTCGAGAAAATGTTTTCTATAAAAAAATTTGTGTTTTTATTTGATGGATGATTCACAGACGTGACTCGTGTATATAGCAAAATGAATAGTTGGGTCTTGTCATGCAGGAAGATAATTATGAATGTAGTTGGCCGTTTTTAAGTAGCTAACCATGGACAAAAGAGTCAAAAAGTCCACATACGTTACTAAGACCCGTTCTCGACATTTTTAAAGCCACCACTCGACCTAAAATATGTCACTATTATATAACATTACAAAGAGTATTTTAGAAGTGGGCTTGAGCCCAATACAATATATGTCGACTAACAGAGTAACAGTGAAAATATTCTAATGAACTTTCTAATTTTTCTATCAAATCACCTTCAATATTCTTGATTAACCGCTCCTTAGTCCCTAACCTTGAACCCCGATGTGGTATTGGGCATTGGCAATTTTAGTCTTCGACTTCTCTACGTCTAGTTTTTAACATGGTCCATTCTATTTTTTGGGCATAAAAACTCATTAATAGTATTTGGTTGTGGTATATGTAGCGCTTTACATTTGAGTGTTGTAATATGTCATTATTTATAATAGTGTTATTTGTATTTTATTAGCGATTATGTATGGTTTATGTAAGATTTATCTAGTGTTTATTAATCATGATACATAATGGATGTAATACCATTTTGTAGAAAGGGTGCACATTATTTTATTTTTAGTTTAGTTATTGTGATATACGTTATTTTCTTATCTAACCAATATGTTTTTAGTAATAATTCGACAATACTTTCACATGCCAATATAATGTAATTATTTTTTTTAATTTACGTTATTTTCTTACACTATGAAGTTTTATTTTTTCTAAAATGCTAGTCTTATTTTTATGAATTTGATTATTGGATTATTAATTTGACTATTGACATTTTACACTTGATGGGACAAAAGTAAACTTCATTTCACACTAATGGTAGTTTTATTTTTGTACATTTGCTTATCGGATTTTTTTATTTAAGTATTAAGATTTTATAGTTGTTGGGCACTTTTAAAAATGATTGGGACACTCAACTCTACTAGTACCTGCATTTTGTTAGTTTTATGCTTATGTCTATTACATACAATATCACTAAATAAAAAGTAGTACTATGGGTACATACGAATGAGAGTATGTGACATATTTACAACAAGGGTCTTACCAAAACAGCTTTAGCTCAGTTGGTACCCACTACCGAAAACCCATGGGCCTAACGGAGAGATTGGGTTCTTTGTGGTGAGTTTTTTTACGAAAGACATAGCAGGCATCGTGTTTACCCTGTAATGAATTTTTACTTTTGACTTTTTCAACTTAAAAATTAGTGTTAAAAATTTTGCGATATTTCCTAATAATATAGAAAATTTTCATTTTTCTTCAATTTCGCAAAGGTGTCAAAATATGTTTTTCTTATGGTATTTTGGCTTTTTGGAAAAAAATTAGGGTTGAAAAATTATGTATTTTTGTGATTATCCCATGTATTTAGCTTATGTTTATGAACGGGGATTATATAGCCCGCGCTTCGCTGCGGGTTTATATGTTTCGTTTGTTTATGAAAAAAGAAAATTGAGACACTTCTTTTCATCAATATAAACTTACAATTTATGAGCTGTATGAGTACATGTGTAGTTTTTTTTCGAATGTGCAAATTCCAATCGTTTATACATGGGTTATATAAAAAAGCCCAAATATCCAGCCATTGTAATTTTATTTTATTTTAGTTGGGCCAGATTTTGGGCTAATTTTTTGGCCCACTTTTTTTCACTGTTTCGCACTGTAGCTACTATAGCAACCGACCATTTGTGAATTGCATTATAGAGTAATTTAAACTACAATGGTGTTACCAAAACAACTTTAGGGTCCGTTTGTTTGACACCATTGTGGTGTTGGATTTGCCATGAAGCCCAAATTCAATTGTTTGGTACCAATTTGTGGGTCCCAGGATTGGCTTTGAGTACCAAAAATATGGCATGTAGAAATCCATGGGTACCTCCCTACTTTTATAGACATAAACATAGTTCAATTTTATAAACTTAAGCTAAATACATAAAACCATATAATTAAGTAGTACAGAGTAAACAACAAAGAAACCAAAAAGATACACTAGCTAGTATACTTAGTACTCATTATATATAAAACCATCCGAATGAGCGAACAGAATTAGCGATTCGTTGTAAGAGCTGAGAACAAAGGAACCACCGTCTCCTTCAACACCAAGAGGATGAAACTGTTGTGACACTGGTTGGTAGACTTCATGCATGTGAGTGAAATAATAGGGGGGGTTGAGCTTCAACTATAGGTTCGCTGTTCTTTGTAAATCCAAGTAATCTTAAACTATGAATGGTGTCAATATTGAATAACCTTTTGAAATTTGTTATGGAACCACGTTCGACCTCTATCACCCATACAACGAAAAAATCATTCAAATCCCCTATGTGGTTTCCATAAATAACAAGACACTCTCCCAGTTTACAGATATAGAAAGGTTTGGGTAGTTGGACTCTTAAGCTGTTAGGTAAGTCTATCAGTTGAAATATTTGGGTATTTAAATCAAATGAAATGATCATATAAGTTTTGTTTAAAATGCCATCAGCACAAACAATCCTTTCATAAGCAGCCCAATAAATAAAACAACCAATAGCAACCTGGCTTGATCATTTTAGTCAGATTGATGCATGAGGCAGATGTGTAGGCGGAAGAGTCTTCCAGTACCCGGAGCTTAATGTAAATAAATACACAGTCTATAGTCCTTTTCTCGAATCCGGGTATGATATCTTTATAATGGTAGGATCAAGAGTCTTCGGATGAACACCAAAACCAAAAGCAATTTTTTCAATGCATGCTTTACTAGGATCATAAGGGACAGCTACACCAACTGATTTTCTTATTGATGGGTTCCAAAGAGCAGCAAACTTATAAGAAAAAAACACCACAATCCATGCGAACTACCAATTACATTTAAAGTGCAATATAAACTATTCATATCAGTATACCTTAAATGTTGAAAAGATGGACAAAATTGTGGCACTCGAGTAAAAGAGTAATTATCATCTACAAAACATATATAATTTCTAACAACTTCACCAGTACCTAGCGCATACGATACAAGAAAACGAGAAGGTTGAGTCAGGCTAACACCGTAAGAAACAAGGAAGTTCCTGCCATTTATGAAAGATTTCCATGTCTTTGAAATCGTTCTGAACTGTAGTAAAGAATTTACAGGAAGTCTTTGCATGATTTCCATTTGAATATCCAATGGTATGTTGTCTGACATTTTGAAAAGGTGTGCGGAAGATAGATATGTACCGGAATATATATATAACCAGCAAATGTTGTCCTATAGATTTGATAGAAATTACAACTTTCAAGATAGATAGAAACTAGATTTTAGTTGTATAATTGTATGTATATATATGGTAAATGATTTGCACACTCACAATATTCATTGGCACACTCCAATGCATGCAGTACACAACTGTACTTTAAAGTAGAAACTGCTTTACCTACTTGTTGTTGGGATTAAAAGTCTTCTTGATGCTGTTTGGATTACTGCTGCTCATGTTTGTATTAATGATGCTCATCTGAAGTTAGTACTGCTAGTGAATATTAGTGTTGCTGATGAACTTCAAAGAAAATATGTTAAGTAGTTACTACTGCTAGTATAAAGTTAAGATTGCTAAGTTGAAGTTAATGCTGCTAGTGAAAATTTGCTTGAAGTTACTACTGCTAGTGAATATCAAGTTAATGCTGCTAGTTAGTACTGCTTATATGATATGTATTAGTTGTTTATAGAAAAGATTTTAGATACTTAGGAAAGTATTGTAAGCCGACTAGGACTCTTTATGTATAAAAGAAGGTCCTAGGGCATAGAGTTTCATACATATTCGTAGTCGTATAATTCTTAGCTTCAAGGTCTTTGTAACCCTAATACTTTAAGAGTATTCGTATTATTATCATTAATAATATTGGAGCTTATTTGTTGAATTATATGTTCATAGAATTACTGTTTCATTGATAATTTTTCTTAATATTAAAGATTAGATTCCGCATAATCTTTAATACATTCAAACAAAGTTTCTACTATAGTTGTGTTAGATTTATCTAATATAACTAAACCTTAAACGAGCTTAAGGAATTCGATCTATTAAAGTGGGATCAACAAGTGGTATCAGAGCTTATAAGAAGCTTTGAAAGAGAAGAACCTGTTTTTATACACCAGATCTTTTTTTAAGCGATATGGATTAAGATTCTGCACACATGGTGGTTGCATCCAAAGTTCCCATGCTCAAACGTGGTGAGTATGAGATCTAGAGGATGAGGATTGAACAATATATCCAGATGATAGACTATGCACTTTGGGAAGTCATAGATAATGGTGCAACCTTGCCAAAAAACAACAACTGTGGAAGGTGTTGTGACAGTGATGCCTATTATAACTGCTGAAGAAAAGGCTCAGAGAATATTAGAGGTGAAAGCTAGAAGTACTTTAATGATGGGCATTCCAATGAACATCAGTTAACGTTTAACTCTATAAAGGATAAGAAGTTGCTGGAAGCTGTTGAAAAGAGATTTGGTGGGAATGCAGCTACAAGAAAGACTCAAAGGAATCTCTTAAAGCAGCAATATGAAAACTTCACTGCTCTAAGCTTAAAGATGCTTGATCAAACTTTTGATAGGCTTCAAAAGCTTGTGAGTCAGTTGGAGCTTTTGGATGAAAAGATTTCACAAGAAGATGTTAATAAAAAACTATTAAGAAGTTTGTCCCCTGAGTGGAACACACATGCTGTTGTGTGGAGGAATAAAGCTGATTTGGAGACAATGAGCATGGATGATCTCTATAACAACCTCAAGGTGTATGAACCAGAAGTTAAAGGGATGTCTAGCTCAAGTTCAAGCACACAGAACATGGATTTTATGTCTTCTTCAAATAACAACACTAGCAGCACTAATGAAGCAGTTAATACTGCTCATGGAGTTTCTACTGCTAGCACTCAAGATTATGCTGCTAACTCTACAAATATTGATAACTTGAGTGATGCTGTTATTTGTGCATTCTTTGCTAGTCAACCAAATAGTCCTTAACTTATACATGAGGACTTGCAACAAATCTATCCAGATGACATGGAAGAGATAGATTTGAGATGGCAAATGGCCATGTTGACTATGAGGGCTAGAAGGTTTTTGAAGAATACAGGAAGAAAGCTTACTGTTAATGGCAATAAGACTATTGGTTTTGATAAGTCCAAAGTGGAGTACTACAGCTGCCACAAGAGGGGACATTTTTCTATGGAGTGCAGAGCTCTAAGAAATCAAGACAACAAGAACAAGGAAAGCTCAAGAAGAAGTGTGCCTATGGAAACATCTACTTCCATAGCTTTGGTGTCATGTGATGGTCTTGGTGGATATAACTGGAGTGATCAGGCAGAGGAAGGGCCTAATTATGCACTCATGGCTTTCTCATCTTCAAGTTTTAACTCTGAGGTATCTAATGATTCTATTTGTTTAAAATCTTGTTTGAAAACTATTGAATCTCTTAAATCTTAAAATGATTAACTATTAAAAGATTAAAGAAATCTGAGTTAATGGTTTTAGGTTATAAGACAAGTTTAGAGTCAGTAGAAGAAAAACTTGAAGTTTATAAATCAAATGAGTCTATTTATTTACAAGATATTAAGGGCTTAAAATTTGAAATTCATATAGGAGAAATAACTATTAGAGAGCTTAGGAAGAAGCTTGAAATAGTTCAAAAAGAAAAAGATGGCATTTAACTTAATGTAGATAAATTTGAACATTGCATCTAAAAGTTTAAACAAGCTCATAGAGTGTCAGATAGTTGACAATTGCAAGAAAGGTTTAGGTTATGAAAATTATAATGCAGTTCCACTGCCCTACACATGAAATTTCATGCCTCTAACACCTGACTTGTCTTGGACTGGTTTAGAAGAGTTTGTTAATAAGTATGTAGTTGAGAATAATAAAGTTATGTCTAGTGAAGAAGAGCATAAGGTAGTTAGGAAGTGTAATGATGCCCCAATTATTGAAGAATAGGTGTCAGATGATGAGGAAGAGGATGTGTCTCAGCCTAAAATTGAAAAGAAAACAGTTATGCCTAGTATTGTTAAGAAAGAGTTTGTTAAATCTAAACAACAAGAAAAAACTGCTAGGAAAACTGTTAAACAAATTGAGCAACATAGGCAAAACACTCACAGTCCAAGAGGCAATCAAAGAAATTAGAACAATATGATGTCTCAAAAACTAGGAAGCAATTTTGAGATGTTTAATAAGGCATGTTATGTGTGTGGAAGCTTTGATCATTTGCAGGTTGATTGCAATTACCATCAAAAATAGTTTCAAAATCAAAGGATGGTAAAACCTGTTTGGAACAATGCTCAAAGGGTGAAACATTAAAACTTTGCTAAAAAGACACCCCTATGCTAAAAAGAACATGGTTCCAAGAACAGTACTAATGAAGTCTGGCTTAGTATCAATTAATACTGCTAGACAAAATATTTTAAAAACAGCAGTATTGGTTAATACTGCTAGACAAGTTAATATTGCTCACTAAAAAACAATAGTGAATGCTGCTATGAACCAAAGTCATATCTTCTAAACGCTACATTCCTACTGTTCAAGAGGCCCATTCATAAGAACACAACATTTAAAAACAGTAATATTAATCAAAGGGTTAATACTGTTAGGGGTAAAAATGTTAATACTGCTAGGCCAAAAGCAGTAGTTAATGCTGTTAAGGGAAATAATTTTAATGCTGTTAAGGCCTCAGCTTGTTGGGTTTGGAAACCAAAGACTAAAGTTTTAGACCATGTTTCTAAACACAACAGTGCATCAATCACCCTAAAAAAGTTTGATTATATTGATGCACAAGGCAGATCCAAGTCAGTGATGGCTTGGGTCCCCAAAAGAAACTGATTTTCTTATCTAATGTGCAGGGCAATCCACAAATGGATTTACAGGATCAAGGAGTGATTGATAGTGGATGCTCAAGGCACATGACAGGGAACATGTCCTATCTTACAGACTATGAAGAGATAGATGGAGGATATGTTGCTTTTGGAGGGAACCCCAAAGGAGGGAAAATCACAGGAAAAGGTACCATTAAAACTGGTAATCTAGATTTTGAAAATGTGTATTTTGTGAGAGAGTTAAAGTTTAATCTCTTTAGTGTCTCACAAATGTGTGATAAAAAGAATAGTGTTCTTTTTAATGACACTGAATGTATTGTTTTATCTCCAAACTTTAAGTTAATTGATGAAAGTTAAGTTTTACTTAGAGTTCCTAGAAAGAACAATATGTATAGTGTTGATTTAAAGAACATAGTTCTTAAAGGAGGTTTAACTTGCCTTTTTGCAAAAGCCACATCTGATGAATCTAAACTTTGGCATAGAAGGCTAGGTCACTTAAATTTTAAAACCATGAATAAATTGGTTAAGGGAAATCTTGTAAGAGGTTTACCTTCCAAACTTTTTGAAAATGATCAAACTTGTGTTGCTTGTCAAAAGGGAAAGCAGCACAAAGCCTCTTGTAAGTCCAAAACAGAGAACTCAATCAGTCTTTCTTTACATTTGTTGCATATGGGCTTGTTTGGTCCAACGTTTGTAAAAACCCTTATGAAGAAAATGTATTGCCTAGTTGTCACAAATGATTACGGTAGGTTTACATGGGTTTTCTTTCTAGCTACTAAGGATGAGACTAGTGGCATTCTTAAGTCCTTTATAACAGGGATAGAAAATCTAGTAGATCACAAGGTTAAGGTGATTAGATGTGATAATGAAACTGAGTTCAAAAACAGAGAGATGAATCAATTTTATGAGATGAATGGTATTTTAAGACAATTTAGTGTAGCTAGAACTCCTCAACAAAATGGAATTACTGAGAGGAGGAATAAGACACTAATTGAGGCTGTTAGGACTGTGCTAGCTAATTCTAAGTTGCCAACTACTTTTTGGGCAGAAGCAATTAATACTGGTTGCTATGTGCAAAATAGAGTGTTAGTAGTTAAGCCTCATAACAAGACCCCATATGAACTTTTTTTCGTAGAACACCAACTTTAAGTTTTATGAGACCATTTGGGTGTCCTGTTACCATTCTCAAAATCATAGATCACTTAGGCAAATTTGATGGTAAGGCTGATGAAGGTTTCTTTGTTGGATACTCTTTGAATAGTAAAGCCTTTAGAGTATTCAATAGTAGAACAAGGATAGTGGAAGAAAACTTGCATATTAGGTTTAGTAAGAGTACACCTAATGTTGTAGACCAGATTAGATATTTGATATTGATGCACTAACAAGAACAATAAATTATGAGCCAATTATTGCAGGTACACAGTCTAATGGTTTTGCAGGTACAAAAGCAAGTGATAATGCAGGTCAAGCTAGAAAGGAGACAGAACATGTCATAAATTACATTTTGCTACCATTATGGACTGCTGATCTACCATTTTCCCAAAATCTAAAGAGTTCTCATGATGATGGATCCAAACCTTCAAGTGATGATGGAAAGAAGGTTGATGAAGATCCAAGAAAAGAAAGTGAATGTAATGATCAAGAAAAGGAAGATAATGTTAACAGCACTAACAATGTTAATGTTGCTGGCGCAAATGTGGTTAATGTTGTTGGTGGAAAAATAAGCATTGAACTTCCATTTGATCCAAATATGTCTGCTTTGGAATATGATAGCATATTTAATTTCTCAAGAGATGATGAAGATGATGGTGCAGAGGCTGACATGAACAATTTGGATACAACAATCTAAGTCAGTCCTATTCTAAGATCATCCTCTTGATCAAGTGATTGGAGATTTGCAATTAGCTACACAAACAAGAAGGATGTCAAAGAATTTGGAGGAACATGGGTTTTTTAGTACTATTCAACAAAGAACAAACCATAAAGACCTTGCAAGCACACCAATGGAAAATCAAAAGCCTTTGTTCAAGGATGAAGATGGTAACATCTTCAAGACCTGACATCATGTTTGCAGTGTGTGCCTGTGCTAGATACCAAGTCAATCCAAAGGTTTCACATCTTCATGCTGTGAAAAGGATTTTTAGGTACTTAAAAGGTCAACCAAATTTGGGCCTTTGGTATCTAAAAGATTCTCCTTTTGATTTGGTAGCATATACTAATAGTGATTATGCTGGAGCAAGCTTAGATAGGAAGTCTACAACAGGAGGTTGTCAATTCCTAGGATGTAGATTAATATCATGGCAGTGCAAGAAACAGACAGTGGTTGCAAATTCCACAACAGAAGCTGAGTATGTGGCTGCTTCAAGTTGTTGTGGACAAGTGCTTTGGATTCAGAATCAACTACTTGATTATAGGTACAATTTTATGCATATCAAGATCTTTATTGACAATAACAATACTATTTGCATAATTAAAAATCTTGTTTTTCATTCAAAAACAAAGCATATAGAGATCAGACATCATTTTATTAGAGATTGCAATGAAAAGAAATTGATTCAAATGGTCAAAGTCCATACTGACAAGAATGTTGCAGAGTTGCTTACAAAAGTTTTTGATGTAATTAGATTTCAATATTTAATTGTTAGTATTGGAATGCTAAATCTTTAAAGTCTTTTATCTCTTTATGTTTTTGTAGAGTTTTGTATGAATTAGTACTGTTATTCATGTCATTAAAAGTTTCTGCTGTTAAGTATAATTAGTACTGCTGGTTATACTTAATACTGCTGAGTTACTACTGTTAGTTATACTTAATACTGTTAGGTATAATTAATACTGTGATAATTGTAAAAATTGCTATGGCTTGTGTTTTCTTGGTTTTTGGACTAATATTTTGTAGGAAAAGTAATTGATGATGGAAAAGCTATTTAGAATGGAATTGGAGTTAATGCTGGTGACTCAAAGTTAATGCTACTAGGCATAACTTACTACTGCTGGGTTACTACTGCTGGGTGATAGTTAATGCTCTTGAGGGTATTTTCCATAAATACTTCGATTAAGGGTTTCAATCGATCCTTTAATCAATTTCACCCTTTCAAATACTCTGTAACTACAAACCTTCTCAATTTTATCATCCATTATCAAAACCCAACATAAATGACGACTCTAAAGTTTGCTAATACTCATAAAATGGTTTCATTTTTGTCTAAACCCATAGAGAGTAATGGGTTTGAACAAATAGTGGATTTTTTGAATGCACACCCTATAAAGTATGCACTAACAATTAATCCTACTATATATACTTCTTGCATTGAACAATTCTGGTCTACTGTCAAGGTCAAAACTATCAATGAGGAAGCACAGTTACATGCCCTAGTAGATGGTAAGAAGATAATTATCACCGAATCATCTATTATAAGAGATCTTTAACTAGCAGATGAGGAAGGTATTGATTGTTTACCAAATTCTACCATTTTTAAACAACTTACAAGGATGGGATATGAGAAATTTCACAAAAGCTAACCTTTTATAAACCATTCTTTTCCCCACAATGGAAATTTCAAATTCATACTATTTTACAGTGTCTAAGTCCAAAGACTACTGCATGGAATGAGTTTAGTAGTACTATGGCATCTGCAATTATCTGTTTAGCTACAAACCAGAAGTTTAATTTTTCAAAATTCATTTTTGAAAGTATGGTTAGAAACTTGGAGAATTTGTTTGGCAAATTTTTTATGTATCCAAGGTTTGTACAAGTATTTTTGGATAAACAACTTGATGGGCTGCCAACTCATAAGAGAATTTATATTGCACCCTCTCACACTAAAAAGATATTTAGAAATATAAGAAGGGTAGGCAAAGGTTTTTCTGGTAGAGTAACACCTTTATTTCAAACAATGGTGGTACAAAACCAATCAGAATTGGGTGAAGGTTCAACAATTCCAACTAATCCCCATCACACACCCACCACTATTCAATCATCTACTCAACCTCAAAAGACACAACAACCTAGGAAGCCTAAAAGAAAGGACAATCAGGTACCTCAGTCTAGTGATCCTACTAAAAATATTGCAGATGAGGCTGTCCATAAGGAGTTGGGTGACAGTTTGGTGAGGGCTGCCACTACTACTTCTAGCTTAGAAGCAGAGAAGGACAGTGGTAACATCCATAAGACCCAATCCAAGGCAACACCTAATGAATCTAGTTCCCTAGGAACTACTTCAGGTGGTGGTCCCAGGTGCCAAGAAACCATGGGGGATACTATTGTTCAAACTAGGTTTGAGAATGTATCTAAACATTCTAATGATTTACTGCTCACAAGAGGTAACACACTTTAAAGTGATGAGGATAGACTTAAACTTGATGAATTGATGGCACTATGTACCACTTTACAAAATAGGGTTCTTGATTTGGAGAAGACAAAGACCACTCAAGATAATGAGATTGCTAGTTTGAAAAGGAGGGTCAAGAAGCTTAAAAAGAAAGATAGGTCAAGAACTCATTAGCAGAAGAGATTATACAAAGTTGGTTTGACTACTAGGGTAGAATCCTCTGATAATGAAGAAATTTTAGGTGAGGATGCATCCAAACAGGGGATGATTGATGTTATTGATGCAGATGAAGAAATTACCCTGGTTAGTGTTCAAAATGTGGATGAAGAGATGTTTGATGTGAATGTTTTAGATGGTGAGAAAGTGTTTGTTGCAGAACAAGAAGATGTTGTTAAAGAAGTAAATGATGAAGTTAATGTTGTTGAAGAAGTAGTTGAAGTTATTAACTCTGCTAAGCTAATTATTGATGCTGCTCAAGTTAGTGCTGCTGGTGATATAGTTAGTACTGCTAGTGCTGCAACAACTGTTAGTGTTGCTACAACAACTACTGCTGATGATATTACTTTGGCTCAAGTACTTGAAGAAATGAAAAGTACAAAACCTAAGCAGAAAGGGGTTGTTATACAAGAGCTGGGTGAATCTACAACAACAAAATCTTCACAACTATCTTTACAACAATCACAAGACAAAGGTAAAGGGATATTGATAGAAACTGTAAAGCCTATAAAAAAGAAAGATCTAATCAGGCTTGATGAAGAAACTTCCAAAAAGGTACAAGCTAAATTTGATGAAGAAGAAAGACTTACAAAAGAGAAAGCTGAAAAAGAAAAAGAAGCCAATATTGCCTTGATTGAAACATGGGATGATATACAGGCAAAGATTGATGTTGATCATCAATTGGCTGAAAGATTGCAAGCATAAGAACAAGAAGAGTTTTCTATTGAATAAAAGGCTACATTATTTCAACAACTCTTAGAGAAAAGAAGAAAGCATTTTGCAGCTAAAAGAGCAGAAGAGAAAAGAAAAAAACCACCAACAAAAGCTCAACAGAGAAAGATAATGTGTACTTACCTAAAGAACATGGAAGGATACAAGATTTGAAGGACAAAGAGTTTGATTCTATTCAAGAGATGTATGACAAAGCATTCAAAAGGGTAGATAAATTTGAAGACTTTAGAACAGAGTTGGTGGAAGGCAAAGAAAAGAGAGTAGGAACAGAGATGATACAAGAGAATGCAAAGAAGCAAAAGGTGGAAGATGACAAAGAAACAGCTAAGCTTAAATAGTGTTTGGAAATCATTACAGATGAAGAAGAGGTAACAATTGATGCTATAACTTTAGCTGTTAAGTCTCCAAGTATTGTTGGCTGGAAGATTCATAAAGAAGGAAGAAAAAGCTATTATCAAATAATAAGAGCTGATGGAAAGTCTCAAATGTACATGATCTTTAGTCACATGCTTAAAAGTTTTAACAGGGAAGATTTGGAAGATTTTTACAAGTTGGTAAAAGCTAAATATAAGTCAACAAGACCAGTAGAAGACTTAGATTTGTTGTTATGGGGTGATTTGAAAACAATGTTTGAACCACATGTAGAAGATGCAGTATGGAAGAATCAACAAGATTACAAAGTGTTGGATTGGAAGTTGTATGACTCATGTGGAGTACATTCCTTGAGGATGCAACATATGTAGATTTATATGTTTGTAGAGAAGAAGTATCCTCTTACACCATCTACACTTTTAATGATGTTGGAAAAGAAGCTTATAATTAACTATGAAAGTGAAATGGCTTATCAGCTTCTTAAATTCATTATAAACTAGCTTAAGAAGTAAAGAAGTGTTTGGAAGCATCCTCCTGGTGTTGATGAAGCTTTAAATGAAGAAACTTGATGATTTTGAAGAAGAATATCAAGTTTAGGGGAGGATTGTTGGGATTAAAAGTCTTCTTGATGTTGTTTGGATTACTGCTGCTCATGTTTATGTTAATGCAGCTCAGCTAAAGTTAGTACTGCTAGTGAATATTAGTGCTGCTGATGAACTTCAAAGAAAATATGCTAAGTAGTTACTACTACTAGTACAAAGTTAAGACTACTAAGCTGAAGTTAATGCTGCTAGTGAAAATATGCTTGAAGTTACTACTGCTAGTGAATATCAAGTTAATGCTGCTAGTTAGTACTGCTTATATGATATGTATTAGTTGTTTATACAAAAGATTTTAGATACTTAGGAAAGTATTGTAAGCTGACTAGGACACTTTGTGTATAAAAGGATGTCCTAGGGCATAGAGTTTCATACATATTCATAGTCGTATAATTCTTAGCTTCAAGGTCTTTGTAACCCTAATACTTTGAGGGTATTCGTATAATTATCATTAATAATATTAGAGCTTGTTTGTTAAATTATATGTTCATAGAATTATTGTTTCATTGATAATTCTTCTTAATATTAAAGACTAGATTTCGCATAATCTTTAATACATTCAAACAAAGTTTCTACTATAGTTATGTTAGATTTATCTAATATAACTAAACCTTAAACGAGCTTAAGGAATTCGATCTATTAAAGTGGGATCAACACTTGTACAATAGAGTGTCCCAATAAAAATACAAAGTGTGCAAATCATTTCCCGTATTATATACATGAAGAAAAAAGTAATGATGTCAGTGGAAGTTGCATTCATATCTTACAAGCATCTTGCATAGTTACTTGAGTGCAATTTATTACACTGGTCACGTCATCATAAAAGAAACAAAAAGTCTAACGTACATTGGTTAAGAAATATGTCGAGAAAAGTTACCAACATCAATTTCACATTGACTCATCCGTTTAACGTTTCATCATGTATGTCGATATCACATCGACTCATTAGTTTAACATCTTTTATATCAATATCACATCGAGTCAATGGTTTTACAACTTTTATATCGGGTTTTACAGCAATAAATAACGAGGTTCATAACTGCGCGTCATTGCGGAGCGAGCTAGACTAATTTTACAACTGACCAATAACCCCGGGTACTATTTGTCAGTCGTTGGAACTAAGCTTGCAATGAACCGATAATCTTAGGGACTATTTCTGTAAGATTCTTAAAAATATATATTAAACTTCAACAATTTTTATAAAAGCCTAGGTATGTCAGAAGCATTGCAATATATACAAGGTTCGTAACCTGCGCCCTGCCGCGGAGCGCGCATGACTACTTTCGCAATGGATCGATAACGCCAATTACTATTTGTCGGTCGTTAGGACACACCTTGACTCATACGTTAAACGTTTCATCATGTATTTCGATATCACATCGACTCATATGTTTAACATCTTTTATATCAATATCACATCAACTCATCTGTTTAACATCTCATTATATATCGATGTCACATCGACTCATCCATTTAACATCCGTTTAACGTCTTTTATATCAATATCAAATTGACTCACCCGTTTAACGTCTTTTATATCAAAAGCACATCGACAAACCCATTTAACATCCCATCATATATATCAATATTAAATTGACTCACCCATTTAACGTCTCATCATGCATATCAATATCATATCGACTAATCCTCTAAACATCTTTTATATCAATATCACATCGACTCATCCGTTTAATGTCTCATCATGTATGTCGATATCACATTAATAATTCGTTTAACATCTTTTATATCAATATCACATTGACCCATCCGTTTAACATCTTTTAAATCAATATCATATCAACTAGCCTGTTTAACGTCTTTTATATCAATATTACATTGACCCATACGTTTAACGTCTTTTATATAAATATCACATTGACTCATCCGTTTTATGTCTCATTGTGTATGTCTATATCACATCGACTCATCCATTTAACATATTATATATCAATATCACATCGCCTCATCCATTTATGTGTCATCATGCATACAAATATCACATCGACTCATCCGTTTAATGTCTCATCATATACGGAGTATATCAATATCACATCAACTAATCCTTTTAACATCTCATCATATAACCCGTTTAACGTCTCATGTACAAAATACTCGTAGCTGAGCTTGTTCTTTTACATCTCGAATCGTCCTAGATAGAAATCTAGGCACAAGCTCGAAGTAAAGTTATATTGCAAATTCACATTAATTACAAAAGATTTGTCATGGGGAATAAAAGATTACATAGATAGATGTGTAATTATACACGTCTTTCTATATTAATTACACACAAATAGAAAACAACCATTACTACGTCGGATGTTGCAATTTGGTAAATGCGTACACAATGAAGGCAAAAGTCGAGATAATCTTTTACTATGTAATACTCCGATATACCTTCATTATAACCCAAATATCCTCCCGTTATTAATCCACTACCAAAACCCCTAATCTTTTTTAATCCTCTCTTAACTGTTTCCTTGGATCATCTAGTTCGAAATCTCTAACAGGTATCCTTTACTTGATTGGTTTATTCAATTTTTTATACTTGTTTTACCTTTATTATTAATTACAATGGTTGGGTAAATCTATGGATTTTTCATTTTTCTTTATTATTGTAATATATCATTTCCCTTAGATCGATTTAGAAGTTTTAACAATTTTTTGCAACTACTTTTGGTAAAAAAATTACATGCAAGTGTTTGTTTGTACTTATATTTAGGAAGAAAGAGTACTTTATTTATGCCCCACCTCTGATTTTCATTCGTGTGGCTGTCCCTTTTGTGTAAGCTTTTTTGGAAAAGTATAACTTTTTAGTTTGATGGTTTTGTGTAGTACTATTAAGAACCCTTTCTTTTCTATGCAATCTTATTTACAGCTTTTTTGTCAATTTGTAGAATGTTAGGGTTTGGCAAAGTTATTGATTTGAAGTTAACTTTTATGCAAAAACAATGTTTGGAAATAAGTTTATCTCGGTAATTAAACCAGATACTAAACTTGGTAAAGGCATGGTAAGTGGCCAGAAACATTATGCGTTTTTTTTCTCACTGAAATTATGGTAGTCCATGGTTTAGAGTTAATCTGTTTTTGGAAAAATTGCATGTTAACTTTTTTTGATGCAATCGGACAGGTATTGAACAAGGACTACTTACTAGGAGGGTCATACCATGGGAATGACTCGATCTTTCTTCTGAACTTCTATGGATTTTGATGGCAAGTGGAGGTGAAATGTTTGTTTCCGAATACGATGTCTCTTGTGGGGCCTGTATGGGCAGACTTTGTGATGCATAACGTTACCAATGATGTTACCATGCTACATTTTATCGAATAGGGTAAGGACATATTCTATGTGGCAACCTACAACAAATACAGGCTTGAGATGCACGGGTACACACAAAAAAGTCACATGTTTTGGCGGTGCTTTTTTCCAGTTACAGTCGGGTCCCATCGAGCCCAGGTAACTACTACTACTACTACGTACATTATAGATTAATTTATGATTTTATATTAAGGTTAAACTTTTTGATTATTATATGTTATTATAATACAGACTTTGCCATTACAATTTGATCCGAATGCGTACCCTACACCAAAATCAGACACGGTGGCCCATTTCGTTAACGAAAGGGAGTACAAGGTGTATTTAGCTAAATTACCATCTGTGAATGCTTCGTATTCCCCATAATTGATCATTTTTGGTCCTGGGTGGTCGGGTATGATGGATGAGTTGGCCATCCAACCCGATCAGTTCTTTGTGTTTACTCTGGTGTGTAAAGGAGGGTTTAATCTTATGGTTTTTAATAAGTTCGGAGAGGCTCTTATGGTTTGTAAGAATTACGCAACCTACGTGTTACAGAACGCTTCGTGTCATATCGGAGAAGAACTAGGTTCACACTTGTTTTATGATAATATGTTCACGCGCATTCTACATTTAATATAAGCGTATCCTTTTGGTACATGTGTAACTATATTATTGTATTGTCAATTTCATATTGCGATGTGGAACGTATGGGCTGGTTTTGCAATTGGCGGTGGCATACAACTCATGCTGATGAGCACAGAGCTTTTTACAAAAAGCTGACACCGGAGGTTTTAAAAACGGGTTGAATCATAAGTTTACTATAATACGTTACTTACGTGTTCACTATAAAGATATTTCACTAATCCTGCTATTTTATACATTTTACAGAAACTACCAAAAGAGTTTGTCGTGAGTCACAAACTGCACGGCTATTCTTCAGCGGTTGTTAGTCACTGCCACAAAAAAATTGTATTCAAGCTGCGTAAAAGAGCTGTTTTTGAGATGTTTTTGACACCAACACTAAGGTGCATGAAGGATCGATCTAGGTTCTGGGCTGAGAAGTGGGTTCGGTTTTATCTTAGCGAGGACACAACTTTGAAGGATGGAGTAATACGCTTTAAAGTTTGCTGATGACCTACTCCTGTGCATTGTTATAAGTGTTGTGTTTTGTTAAGGCCTGAAAAAATAGCATTTTATACTGCAGTACTATTTTGGTTGATATGTGTATGTAGTAGGTAGGGTTGAACAAATGTTTATGTATGTACAAATGAATGTTCCTAAGGTAATATTATTAGTTTTTCGGGTCGGCATGTTTGTTGATTCCATGCTACGACTTGGATTCAGCCATTCAGGCATGGGGTAAACCGGTATGGTCTGGCGTAGATGCGTACTCCCATCCCCCCTGGCATATATGACGTACTCCTACCGGACCCTATGTTGAAGCGTATTGTGCCTTGTAGCTAGTAGGTATTTCCGTAATCTATAGCTTTTGGAACAACATTGTAATCTTTTGTATATGGTTCCTAAAACTTAATGTATAGCATAATCCTAATGTTTTCTGGAGTATATATGGGTGGTTTGTTTTGGTGGTTTGTTTATGTTGATTATGGGTGGTTTGTTTTGGCTTATATTTGTTGCTTATGAGCTTTATTGATTTCGGGTTAAATTGCATAAGCCCTAAGTTTTCGGCTTATTTTGAGACTTATGGGTATGTTTAAGTTTAATTTATTACGACATGATAAACTTATATAAGCCCATATGTCTTATAAATAGGGTCAAAACAAGTCGAGCCACTTACGATAAGGTCGTGTTCGGAGCCGAGCCTAAACGAGCTCGATCCCTTTGCTCGACTTGGCGTTTAACGAGCTGAGTAACAATCTCATTTACCTATAAAGATCGTTAGATAAGTTTTTATAAACTTTGAGATAGGATTTCAATCTACAAAAACACACTCAGAAACTAAACAGGTAAACGGAGCTAAGTACATGGACGATCGGTGTAATTTAACATATTTTTTATAGTATTAAATTGTTTTGTGTTTCACATTAATTTCCAATCTTTGTTAGGTGGAGGCATGGATAAAAAGATTACAATCTTACATTTATATTTATATAGTATTAATGCGGAGTAACACACTAGCGAATGAAGAATATACATTAGTAAATTAATAAAAATTCGTGCAAAAACAGTAATTCGATAAATATTATGAAAAATGATTTGTAAGCCTAACTTGTATGCCTAAAAATGAACCTACAAATATGATTGGTGGAATTCAAATTTTGATTGGTGAATGTTAGGAGAGAGAATGAGTGTTTGGCACTTGGCAAAATGTGAATGGTGTAGGCCTATTTGTTGGTCAATTTTGTAGGCCTAAATATCATAACTCAAATATTATTTATATAGTCAACTTTAAATTAAAAAATAATCAAAAAATTAACAAATTTAGATTTTACATTTAATACTTGCTTGAAACAACTAGATAAAGAATGAAAGTAATGGTATCAGTAGAAGTTGCAATCATATCTCACAAACAACTTGCATAGTTACTTGAGTACAATTTATTACCATGGACTCATAATCATAATAAAAAGAAAAAGTCCCACATTAGTTAAGAAAAAAGTCAAGCAAAGTTATCAGTTTATGGCATAAATTCATCATTTGACAAATTACTTATACCATAATGAACATACATTAAAAGGATTACCAACGTTGTTACATGAAAATTATGCATAACTACCAAATAAACGTTTTTCCATTGTACTTTAAAGACTGGAAAAAAAAGTTTTATACATTAAACACATAAACCATCACATTTACAAAAACAATAACCCTTCTCGAAACCCGAACCGAGCCGAACCGAGCTTATTCGGTTTGGTTTTCGGTTTTAGATATGTTTTTCGGTTTGGTCGGTTCCGACCCGATGCTCATAACCAACATTGTAAAAACCATCAAATTTTATCTTCTATTTAGTATATTTGAATTTTGTCACCTGATTAGTCATCCGCGTAAGCCAGCAAACCTCGCATAGTTGCATCATCCAGATGGCACTTAAAAGTAAAAACACCCCCTTTCAGTTATTGAAACACCTAGCCGCCAAATGTATGTTCTTAGCATAATTTGACACACATTTAATTGCTAAATGTTCAACAACTCGAAGAATTAGGCTCAGTCCTCTTTGAACGATAATAAATAAGTAACATGGCTGCAATAAAATTGCCATTGTAAATTTAGAAACGTTGTTAAATGAAAATTATGCATGGCTACCAAATACATTAAAAGTGTTTAGAGTGGTGCTAGTCAATAGACAAAGACATAAACATACAACATTAAATATAGTAGGTTGATATATCTGATCGATATACTCCGTAAATATGAAGCCTTTAAGAGTATATAATGGTTATGTAGTCATTCTTAAATTTTATGCAACATATATTTGCAAAGAGTTGCAATAAACAATGTGTATTCCGACCAAATAGGATTAAGAAACAGTTACATAGTAAGGTCTTGGGTTTAATCCCAACTCCTAGCAAATTAGGTCACTAGAACAGGTGCTCATTGCCTGGGGCTTGGTCCTTGGGGAAGGGTCAGTCGGTACTCGAAACCCAAAAGGGTGCACAGGGTCAGGGTTTTCCCGCCAATTTAAACCTTTTGGGACATACATGATCCGACCAAAGAGAAGTTTTAACAATTTTTTGGAACTACTTTTGATAAAAAAATTATTGCATGGCTGCATGCAAGTGTTTGTTTGTACTTTAGGCTAGATAGATAAGGATCCAATGATTTTTTATCTAAATAGATTTACAGTATTAGGAATAAAGTACTTCAAATACACAGTTTTTCTGGGCTTTTGACTCTTTTGGCCAAGTACATTAATTATGAGATGGCCTCAACACCTTTGCATGCACTAAATTATCTTAATCTTCCTTCGTGACATGACTAGCTATTCATTGAAATGACGTACGCATTGACTTTGTCCTGTCTCTGACACTCTCGTCTCTGATTCTCGTGTATGCAATTTCAGACACAAATTGGTATATTTTAATATACTACATAGTTGACAAACAATTAATGAGGTAAAAATTTGGTGCTATCAGATTTATTTTGACACCCAACTTCAAATTTCCCATTGATTTTAACTAATACTAAAAGGGACTGTGGTGTGCCACAAACTAGTTTGATCATAATATACCTAATCGATGATTGTATTTATAATATTATTTAAGGATCTGGTTTTAATTTTAGCAGTTTGTGCTTGTAACAAAGAAAAAAAATAGAAATCTTTACACATAAAAAGTAGGCAGTTAATTAAGTGAAAATATCTTACCAAAGTACGTTGTCTGTCTTTGCGCTTGTAATAGGGTTAGAGGTGCTTATTTGCCTCTAAATTTGACTAATAAGTAAATATGGTGACATATCGCAGCATCTGTGAACACACACGTTGCTGCAATGTCACGTGTTTCTTTCTTTTTGACATTTTTATGCTTCGATCCTAAAAGTGGTTTACCGGCCCAATACTAGTGTATCCGGATTCGTTATAGTTCTGGATTGAGGAACGAAAAATATTGTTTGGGGGGAAAGGTGGGGGAGGGGTATTTAAGATTGATGAAGAAGTAAGTTAGATGGTTTTATCAAATGTAGAGTTAATTTACGGTTGGTGGTTTTATTAAATGCAGAGTAAATTTATGGTTGTTGGTTTTTATTATTCATTCTCATTAATTAGGGTCAAAACGAGCTTGAGCCGCTTGTGATGAGGTCGTGTTCAGAGCCTAGCCTAAACAAGCTCGAGCCCTTTGTTCGAGTTGGCGTTAACGAGCAGGGTAACAATCTCATTTACCTGTAAAGATCCTTAGATAAAGTTTTTAAAAACCTTGAGATAGGGTTTCAATCTACAAAAACACAATCAGAAACTAAACGTTAAGTTGCATTGCTTTTGACTTCGGACAAAATAAAATGGCTATATATACCCACATGGCTACACGTACACGATATGAATTTTTAAATCATATGGATATATTAATTAATTGTGTATTGTATTCATTTTTTCCTATACAACAACATTTTCTCCTTGTAATAAACGTAAGATAAATCTTGCATAAACCATAGCTAAACACTAATAAAATAAAAACCATACTCTTAATCTTATAAATAATGACATATTACAACACTTAAATGTAAAGTACTACAAGTACGACAAGTCGACAACAAAGTACTATTACAACATGACAAAAAAATCTAGTGATCTAAATCGACATATTCAGGATTACGTAAAAAAAATTGGGTAGGTTATAAAGACCCCCCCTAAAAAGCCGATTGTACCCCCTGGTTTTTTATTTTTTTTATATTTTTGTTTATATTATAAAAAAGTGAAACACAGAATGCGGAACAAAATTATAAAGTTTAACAAGTCAAAAGTATTAAACTTTCAAAAAGTACGAAACATAAAAATGTGTTACACTATAAACTGGGGGACAAAAAAACCTGTTTTGTACCTTTTCTGTACTTTTCTGGTACTTTTTAGCGGGGGGCGGGGGTATTAATAGTTGCATCCTAAAAAAATATTACTTCCTTTGTCCCAAAATTATTGTTTCCCGACAAAAAACACACAGTTTAAAAAAAGTACTTATATTACTGCTTTCTCATTTTTACGACTCTACTTTTTAAATGAATGACAGTTTTACCCTTAGCTAAATAGTTAAGATATCTTCCACACACACTCAAAACACCTTCTTCCTGAAAAAAAAGACTTCTATAATTATTTTTAGTAGTGGACAATTAAATTGTGATATCGCGACAAAAAGGAAATGTATACTATTAATTTGGGACTGAGGGAGTAGCACTTCTCCTCTAAGTCACACATATGATTGGTATGTCTATTTTTGAAAAGTACATTCGTTTGCCTCCTCCCCCTTACCCCCTCTTTTTCTCCCTTATGAGAAAGCTTTTATGGGGAAAGTATATACTTTTTGTTTTGTGATCCTTTCAATAAACCATAGTATTTCATTCTATCATATGCTAAATCCAACTAATCGGAGTCGACGCTTTCCAACCACGAATCATCACCCTCTTTAATTTGTGTATTTTGCTCTAGTCAAGTTAAAAGCCACATAAAAATATGTTAGAAATAGTGATATATTATAAGTCGAGTTGTGGCTTAAAAAATGTCGAGAATGGGTCTTCATAATTTTTATTGACTTTTTGACTCTTTTGTCCATAGTTAGCTTACAAACACGGCCAACTTCATTCATAATTATCTTCTTGCATGACAAGACCCAACTATTTATTTTGCTATATACACGAGTGACGTTTGTGAATATCCATCAAACAAAATTTTCACCCCCTATTTTCATACGTACTATATTGTCGAAAAGGTGGTGAAAAAATATTCAGATGATGAATGATGTTGGTGTTTGACTGTTTGTTTTCTAAGTTGTTTGTTCTCTAAGTTGTGTTTGTTTTTGAAGTTAGACCAGTAGATCTTGTAATGGCATGTGTCTTTCGATTTTCAAATGTTTAAATCAACTTTTGTTATGGCATGTGGAGTACTATATTAAGTTTGTATTGTATTTATTTTTCCTATACAACATTTTACATGTATGGCATAAAAAACCCAATCTTCACGGGGATACACTCCACGTGGAATATCGGTGTTCTGGACAAAGAGCGAGGAACAACATCCCAACCCGATACGCCCCCGAGGCTAAACGATGATAGAATATTTGAATGATTATATGCGAGCTTATTAACGAGGCTAGTAACAATGTTACTAGGTCGCTCAGAATAGATTGAGGCGAGATTTATTGTCTAATAAAATAGCCGTGTTTGCCGAGGTTGTATAACATTCCACGGCTCGAGCTCGAGCTTACAAACAAAGACTCGAGATCAGAAATTGTCATAAAGTAAAGGTAGTAGTAAACTTATATGGTAAATATTTTTTATATTAAATTGTTTTGTGTTTCACATTGATTGCAAATCTTTGTTAGGTTAATCAAAAGATTACAATCTTACATTGATATACTAAAATAAGAACCCAAAATATACATAAATTAATCAAAATTCGTGCAAACACAGTAATTCGAGCCGAAGGTATAGCTAAAGTCGAGTAATTAAAATGGAAACGTTTTGCACGTATTCCAAATTCATAATTGTTTATGAAATGGGATTTGTTGAAGGTTACCTTGATATAGACCGTAATCCAAATTCGTAAACCCTGTAAAAAAAATGTACTTAAAACATACTATCATATAATTGATCTGATCATAGAAATTCATAAACCATAATCAGAATTCAAAAAGCTTAATCGAGATTCATAATTCATCTAAAAACCTAAACTTACTATGAAACTGAAAAAAGTGCCTTTAAATTTAATCTTAAACACTAAAAAGTAAAGAGCTATATTTATTAATCTTAAAAAAGTTGAGTGTTTACATTTAACAGAAGTACATAACATCATTCTTTTTTTTCTTCTTTTCAAGTTCTTCAGTATCACCTCTAATTTGTTCTATGAGATAACAAATATCCTTATCATAAGGGTAAAACTGGAACCTTCTTCTTGCTTTGTTACACATCTCAAGAGCTTTAAATCGAAGTTTCAATGTTTTTTCGAGTCAAAATATTTTTTATATTCTGCAAATAAATTACAAAACAAATATTACTGACGTATTGAATAAGTAATATAGAATTTAATAACAAACTTATGTTAAATATTACTAGTACTACGTAAGTACATACCTGAACTTCTTTTATTGCATCCGCTTCCTCATAATAACAATCTGGATCGACGTAAGTCGGTCCGTAAGTATCTTCATAGTAAACATGACTTTCGTCATAATCTTCTATGAGCGTCAACTCATTGTCTTCGAACAAAAAATATTTCGACATACCATGATTTTGCTTGGCAATCTTTTCTGGGTTCATATCAATATGTTCTTTTCTGCTATTATAAAGAAATAGGTTAGTTTTTTTAAATACAATTATAAAACATGATTAATCTAAAAGAGAATTGGTATATCCTCCTACATTTTCTTCCTATACATCCTTTTACCCATGCAAAAATACATACTGCGTACAACTATTTTCCACTCATTATCTCTCTTCATCTCTTTTTATCTTAACCATCATTTTTCAGGTCCTGACGGTAGGAGGATATGTAGGAACATTAAGTAGGAGGAAATATCATTTCTATTGTTAAAAAGTGAACATACTTGACTTTGTTTGCTTCCATATTTGTGAATTCTGCTTCACATATTGGTGTTTTCCTTGATGAAGACATCTTTAAATGAAAAAAAGTTCCAGATTTTGAGTTATGTGGTAAACCCAATATATATACCATGAGTTAACCACGGACTCTTCTGGAAATGTGTATGTGCATTTATGAACTTGGAAACTAGTGTACTCCATAGCAGATATGGATAGTAAAAAGCGGTTCACATTCTGACTCACCACTTCCTAAAAAAGTTAAAGTACTCCGTGTTATTCATGTTTACAACAAAAAAAACACCAAACGATTCTATCAACATTTTAAAAAAATAGAAAATATGTCCAAAAATATGTATTAAAATTGGATTAAATGTCAAATTCCTCATTGGGGCATTCTACTCTATGCATTACATGTGTGTACACTGATTACCATGTTTTTAAAAAACTACTCATAATACATTACCCAACTCAAACTGATCATCATCATAAAAAAACAAACGCGCAAGAAGTCGATTTCCACCAATGATATCATCTTCTTTAAAATCCACTAACATAAACAAACGCGCAAGAAATCGATCTCCACCAACGACATCATCTTCTTCAAAATACGCTAACAAAAACAAACGTGCAAGAAGTCGATCTCTACAAACAACGAACCCGTATCGACATTACGGTTTAAGAGACAAAACATAGGAGAGATGTAGGAAATCAAAACTTTACAAATTTTAATTTGGCATGATTGAAAGTTTCGCAAAGTACATCAAGAGGTTGGAAGCCAACAATAAAACAGATGAAAACTATATATTTGAGTACAAGGAGAAAATTAGGGGGCGGAATGAAAGAATTGAAAATTCTAAAAAGAATATCGAAGAGATGAATAAGTGAATCGAAGATGGTAGGTGATCGAATTTTTTTTATCCTAGAGGTAGGGGCATGATCATCTACATTTCACCTCCCCCTACCTCGCTCAGGTGGGATTGGATATGTTGTTGATGTTGTTGTTGTTGTTGTTGTTCAATCTATCTTTATGTAATTTTTAAAAGAGAATAATATTGATTCTAGAATTCTAATGTTGAGAACACAAATTCGGATTGTGTCATGTATGAAATCATAAAATAGTTGATCTTTTTTTTGTTAACCATGGTTTCAGACCTTTTGGCCGACTAATCCACGGGGTTAATTTGAACCAACCGCCACAAAGACTCAAACCGGCCAGGTAAAGCCCTCCCTTTAAAGAGGTTGGCGTGGCTATTTCCAGGTTGTTTACACCGGGTAGGAATTGAACTTGAGACCTCATGCATTTTAGAATGATAGCCACAACTTCCTTTGCCACTAGGCTACACTTGAGTGGTTAAATAGGTGATCTTTTTGTTCATAGCAAGATGACAAATTCATAAACCTTGATCTAAATCCAAAGTTTTACTTCAGGTTAATTTAATAGTAATGTTATAGATAAGTTCATAGAAACATACATGTTTTAACACAAAATAAGGTACTCCAAACACAATGCAATAAAGGTACTGCTACTGGAAACATCATCTACCAATCATCATCTTGGACAGGTTGGGATTGCAATCAGTCTTGAGAATTTATGTCAGTTACATCATTTTACATAGATGGTTGTGAGGTTGACCCGGTTTTGAATAGATTCTGTCAATCAATACCGTTTAACCATAAGAAACATCGATTTATTAGGGAATCATAAGTTGAAAAAAATAGGAAACTTACTCTTTTGATCTTTTGTTGTCGCTTAGATTGAATCTTTTTTGGTCCCTTACATGACATGCTCTTGTGTCCTTTTTTACCACAAGTACCACACGGTGTCTTATCTCGCGACTCCCTACGCGATCGAAAATGATCATTGTTACTTGGTCGTCCCGACATCCATTTTTCCATCGTTGGTGGAAGCACTTTTTGCTTGTCTGTCATCGTTTCCCACGACAATGGCCCTTGTAAAGGATACACCAACTTCTTATATGTCTCTCTAACTGTAGTTTTCCTAAACCAATGTTTGGCAAATAGACAACATTTTGTCAATTTAAATAGACAGAAGTAGAAATGACATGACTACAAGGTAATTCGGATAGTTGCCACTTTCGATAGGTACACTCATGAGAATCCAGATCGATGATCTTGATGTTTCGTAGGTCATTAACTTGGTAAACTTGGCACTTGTCAACTTCGTCGACAATCCACTTTGCGCTTTTTAACTTCCGACAATGCACTTTGGCAGCGGCCCATTCCGTAAGTTCATCCGCGGCTACGTCTGCCAGTATTACAAAATAAACATGTTACTTACATAACAATATATAGGTCGGGATAAGCATGTTTCTATTACCTTTGTATTTTCGCGACGGTTGGTGAACCAATTCTGTAAAGTCTCTCTCTACCGATCTACCAGCCAAGTTATTGGCAATTTACGAATATCCTTTGTTAAAGAGTTAATGCATTATGCATTGTTTGAGGTCATGTAATTGTATCGATCAGCGGGGCAATATGCCCTGGACCATGTACCTAAACCGGCGGCTAGAAGTTTTGGAAAACCTCCTAGTTTAAACCCTTAAAGAACAGTAAGCAATCTGGCAAAGTGTCTGGTTGTGTATGCTTTACAAGTCTTCCAATAGATAGCCATGTGTTTTTTATTTTTTATTTCACAGTTCATCATCAAATGTCGACAACAATACCCGTGAAATGCATTTGGAAAAACGGTTGCACATGCACTCACGATACTCGGTGTCGGTCGGAAATGACGGTCATGTCTTAAACTACACCTATCGACTCTTTTAATTTGCTTAAAAAGAATGACCATGCCTTCATACTCTCACCACCTTGACACACGCCAGTCGCGATAGGAACAATTTGATTGTTGTCGTCCATTCCTACGGCAAGTAATTTCATTCCCTCGTAAGTCCCCTTAAGATGGGCCCCATCAATTATTATCAACGGACGCATGGAGGTTAAGAAAGCCCGAATCTATTTGATTAACAAATTTATTAGGTACATGATAAAACTCACAAGAGGGTATAAAGAAAATTAAAGTGAATTACATACTTACCGCAACACCAAATCCTACATATAACAGTTTAAAACATCCTTCATCGTCAGTCTCAATATGTGTGACGGTGCCTTCGTTCGCCAATTTTAAATTATGACAATAATACGGTAATTGGGAAAATGATTCCGCAGGGCTACCCATGGCCATGTCAAATTTCTCCCTCGTCGTGCTTTTTGTAAGAAATGTCTATGTTTAAATCTATTTTTAAATCCCTTTATATGTCCTTCGGCCTGTAGATGCGCGTGTAATCTGCCACCTTGTCAACAAGTAGGGCACCCAATACAGTCGTCGTTGCATTACGATGATCAAGATGGAGACGTGTCATAGAACAAGTGTGAACGTCCTCAACGGTTGTGAGTAACCACCAATTACTTTCATTAATCTTACGTGCTAGTATTCTCCATGTGCATTCCTTATGTATGCATATTGCATCAAACCTTATTTTATTAGAACTTCTTGTTTTAAACTCAAAACCTTTTACAATTGCTTTTGCACCGATCGCTTGTATACATTTTGTTTTACCCCAAAATTTATCACCACAAAAAAGTGTACATCGACTGGCTATAAAGGATACTGGGTTAATCTGATGGACCGGCGCAACTGGTGTTGGAGGCATATGGTCAAATGTATTTGATTGCCATGCATAAAAGCATTATTAACATCTAGGGGTGTTTCAAGCATATGGTCAAGTGTCGGACTACTTAGAACATAATCAGAAGGCTTCTTAGATAAACTAGTTACCTCAGATTGCGGAGAGTTGCGTGGTCTTGGAGTACACATTTCATGACTCTTGTTTGTCACTTTTTTACACTTAGTAATGACTAATGTATCCACTTTTCCATTGGAAATTTCTAGTTGCATTTTAAAACCTTCTAAATCGTCGTCATCGCTTACTCTATACTCCATCTTTCTAGTTTTGTAAAAAAACTAGTACAAAAATCATCTTCAATTGATAATTTCTTCTTGACATATTCAACTAGGGCACTATACGTAATAGTTTTGTTAAGCAAAACTGCATGATTTATACCCCCACAAGACAAAGTAACTAAAATTTTTGTAGTATCATGAACAAATATTTTTTTATTAGTTCTTCCAAAGTAAGGAACAAATGTACATATATATAATAGTTTGACCACATAGGCCTTATGTTTATTGTGGGTCCTCTTTGCTCGATATTTTACATTTCCTGCATGACTTGTACTTGCTGTATAGGGGTTGTGTCAACTGTCAAGTTTGTAAGTAATTTACAAAAAATGTGAAATTACACATTGTCCAATGTTTGATTGAAAAATTACCTGCCACATTTGTCTAGGAATTATTCCAACTAATCAACCCAAAGCAAATCATCTAGTTACAAAAAAATCATCTAGTTACAAACCAAATTGGTCAAACTCACATGCACTTGATATAAAAATATCTCTTGCCTAACCAAAGACCAAGGTTATAAATAGCGTGAGGCGTGGCGTGGTGGCATGGCCAAGCCTCACGCCTTTACGAGTCATGGCGAATCATGGCATTTTTAAGGCATGACTTAAAGCGGCATAAAATATGTACATATTTCAAATATACTGAGCTTATAAAAAGTGTCACACATAAGGAATACATTCAATAAACTATCTTTGCATATATAAAAATACGATTTTTATCAAAATTGAGTTAAGAAAAGCCTCCACGCATCACTCTTTATCGCGCCTTATCACGTTTTTCCACTCTTCATCTTACATCAAGCCTTAAGCCTAAGCCTTGGTATATTACGTAGCGTGGAGGTCAAGCCTCGCACCTTTGCGAGGCCGTAGCGGAAAGATTTTTTTTGAACAAAAAGTGTGCAGAAAGATTTAATAGAAACAACCAGGATATATAGATAGAAACTAGATTTTGGTTGCATAAATGTATATTGTATATACATGAAGAAGAAAGTGATGGTGTTAGTAGAAGTTGCATTTACCATCATTACAACGTTCTTTTTTGTTACTTTTTGCAGAATGACATTTTTACCATTAACTAATTAATTTAAAACTTTCTTCAATGTTTGTAATAATAACCTCAAGTGAGGGTAATATGGTAAACATGACCTAAATTTCCTATCTTTTTTTGGAAGTGACAATTATTTTGGGAAAATAATGGACAATAATAATTTTTGTCGGAGGGTATCTCACAACCAACTTGCATATATAGTTACTCTGTATTTTCCTATGTATTTTGTGTATCTGTATGAGCTAGGTTGGGGCAACGCCCCTCACTACCTTACACATGGCTCCACCCCTGCTGATCACATCATCATAAAAGAAAGAAAAAGTCACCCATATGTTAAGAAAAATGTTGAGCGAAGTTATCAGTTTATGTTATGGACCTAAATCCATCATTTGGCAAATTACTTATACCATAATGAATATACATTAAAAGTATTACCAAATTTTTTACATGAAAATTATGCATGGCTACCAAATATACGTTTTGTCATTTTACTTTGAGGACTGCCAAAAAAAGTTTTATACATTACACTCTTCGTCCCTGAAGTGGACTCCGTTCACCTGTTTGGTCCCCATTTCAAAAATTAACGAGAAAAGGTTTTAGCGGAAAAAGGGTAAATTACACCATTGGACCGTTACCCTCCCTCCGACCAGAGTATTTAAGTCGATATCAGACTTAACAAATTAAAACACAACCTAACTTAATACTTCAAAACAAAATGGCAGCAAGTGATAAGGGTAAGTTTGTTCCTGATGACAGTCAGAAGGGTACGTCTATGATGCATGTTGATGGGTTCCAAAGAGTAGCAAAACTTATAAGAGAAACAAAAAGTCGCACACTGGTTATGACATAAGTCGAGCAAAGTTTTTGTTGGTATATATTTAATAATTACCAAATATGGTTACTGGATATCACTTAAACTCGTGCAATCATTTTCCAAAGAATATTATTCGACCCTATGTCTGGGTATCACGAATACCTCCTTGGGATAAAACAAAGGGCAGTTCTTGTTTTAGGCATAAATCAAGAACCCTATCGTTTCTAAGTGTTTTGGTTTTTTGTTGTTGTGTGTTTCATGAAAAAATGTCCGTCTCTATATATAGGGATGCCAACTCTTAATCAAAAGAGTTGTAACTCCTTGTCAAAGGAGCTATGAGTATTAATATACAAAGTCTTAAGAGAACACCGTAAACTAGTAAAAATTTGTTTGAGTTTCATACCTAACATGGGAATATGAATGATCAAATAATAAAAGTTATTTACCGGTACCTCTAGTTACAAATAGGTTGTTAACCAAATTACGGTTTATAACTTAAACATTAAAGACTAGTACGATCCAATTAAAACAACCATACAAATAACTCATGGGTTGTATAGGGTAGGAACTTCTTAGAGTCTTTTGGCGGTTGTGATGATCCAGTGTTAAAACTAATATATATAACTGACATTAGGGAGAAACGAAAGGATTTGGAAAGAAACTAAAATTTATGTGTTTTTATCGAGATTCATTAACAAGAGAAAAGAAAAGAACAAGTCATTTTTTCTATAAAATCTTCTTCCCACTTTTGGAATGATTCGTTTCTTTCCTCTTATCTTCTTGTTGTTTCTTTTTATTTCATTCCAATAATTACTCAAGAACATAATTGTTAATGAAATGGGGTTTGTTGAAAGGGTGTTCTGTGTGGATGGTTCGGTTGTTAATACCGATAAAGAGCGGGCAATGCTAAAAAAGACTTTCCAACTGATTCCCTATGGTGATTTTTTTTGAGAAAACCCTAAATCCTTGAAATCGATCTTCTACTCTTTCTTACTTTCAAATCTTGATAACGTTAGGGTTACTGCATTATTATCTCTGATTCTATATGCTTTAACGTTAATTTTATTAGGATTTCAGGTCTGATTACTTGTAGGTTTTTGATCTTTTTTAGGTTTTCATTAAATCGCTCTTTAGGGTTTCATTATTAAAGTTTTGATTATCGATGATTATTTACATTCTTATTCCTGGTATCTTCTCTCTATGGAAAATGGTTAGTAGGGTGTTGTGATTTAGTTTTAAGCCCTAGCAGCTGTTGGGGTTCTGTTCGTTTGTTGGTAGGCGTAGACTTTCTTGCTTAGGTGATCGGCTCGTTGTTTGGGTTTTACTATTTTTTTAGGGTTTATGGAGGATACCGATGATGCTAATGTGGGGAAGGTTTTAGTTGGGAAAGCTAACATTAATGGTGAGGAACCCTTGTGTGTGGCCTGTACCTATGAATAAGATGGCATGTACTCCTTTGGGCGAGATGGCTAACCAAACTGTTGTGGGGAGTGTTCACAACTCGGATCATGGGGCTTTTGCCTCTAGTGCCTCATGTGGTGGAAGTCTTAAAGCAAGTTACTCTTCTCCTTTAGTCTCTTCTTCTGCTATTATTAACATGTCACGAGGTCAGTTTAATGTGGATGTTGCTGCCACTTTTAGAGTTTCGTTAACAAATGTTGGTGACTTGGACGTGTTAATAAAGGATATTGAAGCTGGTAATCATGAGGAGTTATTATCTGGGATGACTAATAATAAAAGTGAAGCAGCCATGGATGCCTTAGTTGCTATGTGTGATTAAATTCATGCTGATAATACTAATGATGTTGCGATTCCTTGTAAGGTTTCGCATGTAGATGATTCAACAATTATAGGTGCTCTTGTGGCTGAAAAATCTTAATGTTGATGAATCACCAATTGTCCAGTCTGTATCTATTAAAGATAAGCTTGGTTCTTACATTACCGTAGCGGTAGGCTCACGACAAAAACCAAGTACATCGAGAGGGTCGAAACTAGATCCAAGTATATCAAAGGCGAAGTTTCGTTCGTTATTTTCAGAAAATTTATGTGAAGGTGTTTATGTCTCCATTCCAAGGAAGGTTGTAGAAACGGTTAGTACCCGATTTGCCAATACTTTCTATGGTTATTTCATTATAAAGCGTATTGCATTTCCGGTTGTGGATTACTACATCCGAAATAACTGGGGTAAATATGGTTTGACTAGAATAATGATGAATTCCTAAGGTTTTTTCTTCTTTCAATTCAAAACTTTAAAAGGTTTGGAGGATGTTCTTGAGAATGGGCCATGGATGATCCGTAAAAGCCCCTCTCATTCTTAAGAAATGATATATGAGTACACGTTAATGTAAGGAAGAGTTAACCTGTATTCCAATATGGGTTAAAATCCATGATGTTCCTATTCAGGTTTTCTCGAAAGATGGCCTTAGCATTATCGCATCTCAAATAGGTAAGCCTATTATGTTGGACTCCTATACCTCCTTAGTGTATAGGGGAGAAGTAGTTTTGCCCGCTGTTTGATTGAAATTAATGCGGAGGATGTTCTTAAGGAGAGTCTTACTAATGGTGTTCATTTAATTAAGGATACGTGGTTTACAATTAAAAATGTTAGTACTATTGAGTATGAATGAAAGCCTCCTCGTTGTGACCTATGTAAGAGTTTTAGTCATGTTCATGACTATTGCCCTAAAAAGGTGTCGATTCCTATTACTGTTGTTACTCCTGTTGTTCCTGCTATTATTAAGATGACTAATGATGGATTCCAACCGTGGGTAAAAAGAAGAAGGGTAAATCTAAGTCCATTAATGGTGGTCAGATTGGTGGTCACTTGGTAAAATAAAATGTTAGGTACGAGCCAAAGGCGACTACAATAAATCAATATGTGTTACCTTTGTCAAATGTAGGTCTCGAATAGTAGTAATACAATAAAACTTTGTTAGAATACCCTAACTCATTCACTATACCATTGAGGTCAAGGAGAGAAAATCCCTTCATGGTGTATAGTCAACGAAAACAATTCAGGGTAACTAGCCGCAAGTGAACGTAAGCAAACTGTTAGCTTATGATTCAAACACAAAAAAGCCCTAAATCAAACATTACTTGCAAAATACTTACAATAGGCTATTTTCTGGATCAAAGTCTGAATCTTTCTCACGAACATACCAATGTTGCATTTGTTGAACCCTTGTGAACATCGTTTGAAAATTAGCAAAATGATTGCACGTGCGATAAACGATAAAGAAATGAAGAATGAAAATTCAATCTAGGGTTTAATAAAAAAACTCTGCCATTTGGTCATGATCCAACTGTAGTTTGTCGACTCTAGCTTCCAAGAGCTTAACCTTATTTTTAAGCACAATCTCTCTAGATGATTTTGTTTATTCAACGTGCGCTACTGCACTCATGTCGGCATCATCCATAGCCTTACCACTAACTTTCGCTCCATCTGTGGCACCACGTCCATCTTATCCAGTATATGAATCAAATTCATCATCATGATCAAAGACTCAGCTAAAGTCATCCAGGTGTACAGATTTTTCCTTGCCATCAAGACAGTTATACAATTTTCTATACCAGTTATGCCCCTTCTCTACATCAGTCGGGTGAAGCTTAGTAGTTGGATTTGAATACTATAATAAAATCATAACATGGTCGTAAATAAAACACATACAACAAAATTAAACAATATTTCATAATTTAAATTCCTTATGGTATGCTAAATTGCTAATAGTTATTACCGGCCCAAACAGTTCAGGGTAATTGCGTTTTTCAAAATTGGTTTTTTTTACCATGCAAGACACCTGGGTATCACTTCTGATTTTCTAGACCACCAGTGATAACTGTTAGGGAACAATTCCAATATCCTAACCTGTAAATTTATTCGGTTAGACAAATAGATTTGTTATCTAAACAAATTTAAGGTACTTGACAAATACTTGACTTAAGTGCCCAGGCAAATCTGTGTATGGTGTACGTTGGTAATTTAGAAGGATTTTCTTTCTTAAACTCTATGTGATTATTTTTATGTTTGCCAATTAAATTCACAACCTTTTTATGAAATTCTTCCCAATAGTATTCACCCAGAGGAAAATCGTCCTAAGCTGCTAAATCATTTACCAGCCTCAGCATAAAGGTCGGGACAACCTTTTTACCTCTTGACCCAATAAAAAACAATTCCTACATGTACAACAAACAAACACGTACAAAATTATCAAAACTTAATTTTTTCCACTTTGCATCCTTCTGAACCAATTCACCTAGGTCTTTAATCGTCACACCGACTTTATCACCTTTGTCGCTTGGCTGCGCTTTACCTTTTGCCGCTTTATCCAGAACTAGTTCACCAAGGTGTCCAATCGTCACACTGTCTTTGTCACTTTTATCGCTTGGCTGGGCTGCTTTACCTTTTGTTGCTTCCTCCAAACCAGCCTTATTCTTTTCTAGTTTTTTCAATTTGTCCAAAAACAGGCGACTAACAAAAGGAGGAATGTCGTCATCCAAATATTTAGGGAAAACAACTTTCCCGTAAGCGAAACCAGTCACCAAGCAAAACTCTTCCCTTCCTAGCAATAAAGTACGATCATCAATGTCAAATAAGATATCCAAATCAACGCTCTTACTGAGGTTGGGCCTTTGATGGTAAAGAACATAGTTCAGCAAATGGTTGTCATAGTTTGTGTCATCAAGATCTAACCACTTTCCAAATACAATGTTTTTAAAAAGATCCAGTCGCTTCTTTGAACAAGAAATCCTTTCTTTAATATTCGGGATCATTTTTAGTTTTGACCGTATGGTAACTCTGCAGTCATAGGGTTGCATATATAACAAATAAAAATTAAACATTACAAAGATGTATGTGTAGTGTGTGTTTGATGATCGGTGTGTATGTTTGTTTTGTGTTTTGAGTTTGCTTTTTTGTTTGAATTAGATTAGTCTGTTTGTTAGCTGCGATTACCTCTTTAGTTAACCTGCTTAGGAAATTTTGGAAAAGTATGAAAACTCGCGAATTAAAATAAGAAAAGTCGAACCATGGTTTTTTGATCGAATGACATAAACAAATTATGAAAAATAAAATAATTGTTTATTACTTTTGTCTTGTTTGTAAAAGACAAAACTATAAATTTATCGAGTAAAACTTTGTTTGAATCGAGTAAAAAAAATTCTGACATAAATAGTAACACTAAATGCCCACGTGTCGATATTCTAATGGAATCGCGCTTTTCCAATTTGTCGCGAAATCGAGCCTTCTTTATTTGGAATTTTTCATTAACAAGCTTATTAGGTGAGAAAAAAAATCTCTTGGCTTAATTCAGTTATCTGAGGATAGCAAGTACAGAACTAAGAGATCTGCTATTAATCTCTGTATTGGTTAAGTACAAGGAGTATCTCACTGCTTTTAGAGCAACCAAGCAGTAATTCATAGCTTGCCAACGGCACTATTGTCAGCATCTGATAACCGATCATGGATTCCTGTAACAAATATACTTATATGATTATGTAGAATATACGAAGAAAGTACTCTCAGTTTCAACTATTGTTTCGTTTGTTGCTATTCTTTTGCAAATAATTAACGTAATATCCCGCCCGATTTTTGTTGCAGGTACGGTCACACCATCAAGAGACACTATTGTTGAGACGAATGGATTTTAAATGACTAATTCAAGCGTCAGTCCTCAAACGAATAATGAGTAAGTAGCATTTGCTTAAACTTATGCATAAACAGTCATCGTTGATTATAACTTTAGCAGCTTATCTGCCTATGTAGTTAACATATTTTTCGCTTATGATGTTAGTCTAAGTATATTTTTGTGAAAAAAGACACCAAGTTGGTCTTTAGAATGTGTGCCAATGATCAATTGACTCATTGGTTGTCTTTATTTCTTTCTCAGCGATTGGCCGCTCCGGATATGCAAATGTTTCCTTGTTAACATCCTAATTTGATACGAACATCACATGTTTAATAGTGTTACCATGGCGTGATCCCTGCTAGAGAGCGAAGGCGTATACAAGAGCAGCTCTATTCAAACAAGATACGTGTGGTATGTAAAATTTTCAAGCTTTTAGTATTCTCTTCATTACAGTTATGCATAATTGATACATACAAACACATATTTTACCTAGAGTAGTGATGCTTTGATTAGTTGTATGTTTGTAAGTTCTAGCGCGAAAAGGACTGCATGTATATAAAAAAGGCACTAAAAAACATAGGACTTATATTGTTAGAAATCAAAGAAATAGATAAAGAGGAAGTACTACTGAATTCGCAGCTACTTTAAATTTCTGAGGAAGGATTGTCGTAACTGTGGCGTTCGGTACGAGAGACTCGATAGAAGTGATTCAAGTGGGTCAAAATTTATTCTCCTATTGTTCAGCATATCATGCCTATCCCTCTGCAAATATCGTATCTTCAAAAGAAATGTGCGTAATCACAAACTTAACTATATTTGTACATATCCTAACAGCCTCAAATGAAAAGGAAACCACAAATCTTATGCCCCATAAACCTATTAGACGCACTAGCTAATAAGAAATTAAAATCCAAACACGACATTTATTCGTGTTAACGTTTTGTGTAGTTGTTTAAACTTGTATTGCTTGCAAACCTAGCCAAAATTTTTGGTAGATTAAGAAGTGTAGAAACACCGAATTTTGCTGAATAAAGTTATCAGCGTCCTGTTTAGAACGAGTTTATTAAACCTTAAGTCTTTCCTTGATCACACAATCGGATAACACAAATTAAATCTCGGGACGAGATTTCTTTAAGGGGTAGGTACTGTAACATCCGAGAATTTTCGAAATTTTTAAAGGACTATTTTAACCTTTGACTTTTCGAGTCTAACTTGACCTTTTAACTTTTGGTCGTTCATGGTCACATAAAAACAATTACCGCGTGACCGGTAAAGTTTTCGGAACATATTTTAAATAATGAATCATATTTATTACTACATCTCTCAAGGGAAAGTTACTTTTAACTTATTTGATTTGAAAACGAAAAAGGATATATATATATTCTTAGTTGATTTATCAAAAACGAACCACTAAATCACGTTTTCACGATTTGGACCCTAAAGCAATTTGATGTAAAACGATATTTCAGACAACTTTTTAGTTTTACCCGAGACTTGAAAACAAGCAGAAGAGGGCTAAAACAGCCCCGCAAAGTTTTGAAAACTGCACACAACGGGTACCGACACACAAAAATAATTAAATTTTATTTTTAATTAGCACTATTATTTTATAAAAATATTAAATAAAATTATTTAATATTTTACTTATTTAAGCGTTGTTGATAACGCGAATATCCGAGCTAAAATTTCTTTTATTTCTAAACAAGTCACAAAACGAATAACAAATATTTTATTTAATGTTATAAAATATTTATGAAATGTTATCAAATAAATACTCATTTTTATCGGAAAAATGATTTGAAAAACAATGGCGCGAGTTTTGCGACTCGAATCATCCGTTAAGTCGTCCAAACGAGTCCCGAACCGATAATTATAAAAACTATATTAAAAATTTACAAAATGAACCCTAGACTATTGGGTATTATCATTTCATATTAAACTTTTTATTATATATATAAAATTATATATTAAAATTTTTCATTTCCATCTATAATAACACACACACCCCTCAAACTTCCTCCTCTTTCCTCCAAAATATCCGGCCAACGCCCCACCACCGGCGCCGGCGCCGGATTCCGACCACCACCACTCCACCGCCACCGAAAACGTTTCCCGGCGGGCTTTTCCGATCGAGACCAAAAACACTCCTCGTGACCGGATCTACCCGATCCCCTAGGTCACTCTCCCTCACTCGCCCCTCCACACCACCACTGCCACCGCCACTCTTTCACCTCCACCTTCATCATCATCGTCATAGCAACACCCCAAGGGTGGTTGTTTCGGTGGTAATGAACCACCACCACCAAGGGGTGCTCGTGTTGTGGTTTAACCGAAACCACCACTATCATCATCTCATCATAATCATCATCTCGTCACCACCCCAACACCATCACCACCACAACGGTTACCACCAACAACACCATCGCCACGGGTCCGTTTGGTTTTATAAGCACTAAAGAGGGTGCGTTGGTTGTGGGTTTATAACATCCGACGAGGGTGCGTTTGGGTTAGGTCAGGCTGTGGGACAACCGGGACAGCCGGGTTTGTGGGTTCGGGCAGACCCGAAAAAGGGTGTGTCGGGTTGTTTGGTCGTCGGGGTTGGTTTGGCTGCCACCACTAGGGCGCGTTTGGTTGGGTTGGACAGCCGAGGGGAGGGGGGTGTTCGTATCGGGTCAGCCATAAAGGGGTGATTGTTGACTATGGTTCTTACCACAGTTGG